>JABSMR010009383.1:0-11785 GCA_018902295.1 Dusona sp. PSUC_FEM 10030013 | reverse complement strand
AGAGAGAGAGAGAGAGGGAGAGAGAGAGGGAGAGAGAGAGAGAGAGAGGGAGAGAGAGAAAGAGATAATAGAGAAAGAGAGAGAGAGAGAAAATAATAGTATTTATACTTGGGTAAAAATGATTGCGATTATCAGTGTGTGTATTTTTATTTTTCAATTATTATTGTTGGGGGTTTTGGGAGTCGCGGGCACAAAAGCGCTGTTTCGGATGCAGCCGCTGATACGTGTGGTGCTTCTTGGGATAGATACCGCGTAGTCGCCAACGAGAATCCACCTCGAGCTCGGCGTCCAGGTCGTCGTGGTCGTTCGTGAGGTAGACCGGGCAACAAGCTCCGCTCGTACTTGCTCTGTTGGTGAATATCTCGAGGGGGTAAATCTCTATCACTCTGTCTCTCTTTCGGTCGCTATTCGTACCCACGCTTAGTGTTCTCCAGCTTTCTCGGTACTCCGTGTGGTATCTTGGGCAGTGGGTGGGTGGGGTGGTTTGGAGTCTGAGGGGAGAATCGCGTGGGTTGTACAGGAGGGGGCGATTCGAGAGTAGAGACGACGACGAGACCGACGTCGTCTGCGCCACCGTCGTCGACGGCGAAACCTCTATGGTAGGAGGAGGTGAAACAGAAGGAGGTGGTGGTTCTCCAAGAGACGTCGAGGAAGAGAGAAGAGGAAGGAGAGAGAGAGAGAGAGAGAGAGAAAGAGAGTTTTTGGTAGAAGAGAATGAGGAAGGAGGGCTTTTGACTCTCGCTCGGAGGATCTACGAAGCGAGAGAACGTGAGAAAGAGGGATGGGTGGTTGTGAGGTCGAAGGGGGTAGGTTCGGTAGCGGTAGCATTGGTTGGCAGAGGTGGGCCGCGCCGCGCACCATCCGTAGACGCCTCCGATTGGACCATCCCCGTTCTCACTGGCACTCTCGGCCGCCTCCCCTCTCAATCCTCTTTTCCTCCTAGACTTTTCCTCCACCCCCACCCCCCCTTGCTTTCTGTCTCTCTTCTTCTGCCTCCTCATTCCGCTTACTCATCTCTCTCCCTCCCATTCATCCTTTCAACTTCTTTTTCTTTTTTCTCTTCGTCCCTCTCTCCTTCCTCTCAAATCGAGGGAGTTGGCGATCTCGCTGAAGGTGCAGCTTACACTCACATGTCTCTAACCAAGAGAGGCTACTTGCCCACATTCTGTATTTTATTTATATTGTTCTTTATCATTATTATATACATGAATTTACGACTACGTGTATTTGCATATGAGAATATTTCTACTCTTATTCGAACCGTGCTGCTATTACTAGGAAAGGAAAAAAAGAGGGAGTGAAGCAAGTCCACCTCCACGAGCTTAATGGCTAGTATTTTGCCCGCCAACACCGGGCGTTCTACACACCCTCCATACCCTTGCCGCTCAATACCCCCTCCCAAAGAGGATGGGAGAAACTGAGGAAAGAGAGAGATAAAAGCTTCGACGAGCTCTCGACGTATAAGAATTCGAACCACCCACGCTACTGAAAAAGCTCTGATTTCTCTCTCTCTCTCTCGCCCTCTCGTCCTCTCTCTCCCCTCCCCCTCTTCGTCTCTCTATTTTCCTCTTGGTTCGTGAACTGTGTGAATTGCCAGCTTCCTTGTGCCCCGCTTTCGTTCTTTGGGACGGGGAACTGTGCCCGGTGTACCACTCGGGGGTTGGAAAATCAAACCCGGAGAAAAAAAAGCACAAGAACGAGATGTTCAAGGCATAGGAGAACGAAAGACCAATGCGCAATTGAAGTGAAAAAAGCTCGAGTGGGTTTTCCAGATATCAAAAATACCATTGTTGATATTGAATCTCTCGTCATACTAAATTGCAGCTAAAATTCAATTGCAATGTTGGAAAATTGTGGAGTTATAATACAAATGAGAGGAAAAATTCATTCTGGTGGTTATCGTAATGTGGCCGTACGTGGTACATAATTGGTCCTTTGAAATTCATCGTGTTTACAGGCTCGTGTTAATCTGAATAATCGACTGGTGTGTGTTGTTAATTAAGCCGGAACGAATTGCAACAAAATTACACGCTGCGAACGCCGATTATAAAATAAATTGTCCTATAAATATATATATATATATGGGTGAGCAAAACTAATTACTACAAAACCTCTTACTCGGTGTTTAACAAATGGCGCGAGTGAAATCTAGAGTTAAGTTTGATATAGAAAATCAGAACACCGAAGAACCATAAATCAATTTCCAAATGACTCGATAAGCATTGACGAGCTCTTTTTCCCTATATATATATATATATACATATATCGTACATTCAATTTATGTTGTAATCGACATTATCGCTGTTATCCATTCCCTACTCGACACTTCTCCAATTTTGGTTCTTCAGTTATCAGAAATTAAGAAAAAAAAATTAAAAACACAATTACAGGAATCCAAATTTTGCTTAATTATCGTAATATTAAAAAAAATTAAGATCTTACCAGTGTACTTTAATAACCTATTTGTCTTGTCCGTTACAAATAGTCGAGGAATCCGCGAAATAATTACACAGATTACACAGAAAACTTAATAAACTCAGTTACGAATATTTTTTCGCGGAAGAATTGTCGCGATTTTATATTAAAATAGTACGAGTCAACGAACATCAGGCGATCACAAAGTTATTAGGAATTTCTTTCGGCGGAACACTTTCAAACATTTTTGAGGGGTTATTTCGGTCATCCAGTCTTGAGCCATGTTTATATGGCTGGTTCCGTCGGCGGAAAATAGTCGTCGAGAACCTTGAGCCAAAACTCTCCCGTAAACTTTTTTTTATCTCACATCTTATTCACCTCGAAGAATTTATACTTTTTGTCAATCAAGAGAGACATACACGAAACTGTTTAACAGGGAAGAAAGGTCAAAGCCGTGTTTTGGTTGCTCGTGAAGCAACGGTTATTTCGAGACTATCGGAACACGGGACTCCGAAGCATGAGGATGATCCCCGCGTTTGGCGGAAGGTTACTGCAGTAAGACGGTTCCAAAAGGGGGTTACACGGGAAAATGACGCGGTGACGGGTGAGGTTACGATGAACCATTGGGAAACATACTGGGGGGACGATGAGAAGAAGAAGAAGAAGGAGAAGGTGGCAAAGAGGAGCAGGGTGAGTAAAGCCCGAGATGTAGCACAACCCGGGACCTAGACACTACTGAACCAGCCCCATGGCAAACCTTGTTAACGGCAGTCGACAACCAAGTTTAAACTTCGGGTAACAATCCCCCTACCAAAATTCTATCTATATCTACATGCTCTTTCTCCAAGAGCCTTCTCTCCTCGACTCTGCCCCTACTCCTTTAGCGGGTTCATCGTCTCTGAAACTTTCCCTCACCCCCTAATTCTCTCATTCGAAGACGCGGCCAGAGAACGATATGCCCATCGCGGCTGGTTGGTGGCCAAGGGACACTCAAATATTTCACTGAAGTTGCAAGTCCGTATGGGATATTCAAAGTTGAGGGGTTACACCATCGAGCGAAAGAAAATTTTTTGCTGAAGACTCCTGATAATTACAGCAAAAGAAGAACAGGAAAAGAAGTACAGGAAAAGAGTGAAGAAATAAAAAGCGAAAACAGAAGACTCGATCGGTACCAAGTTGGCCCTGAAAAAAGGAATCTTCCCAAGATCAGGAATAGTGTGTTGCGACACCAAAAGAACGAGCCAAGTTCACCAGGCTTTCGCGAAAAGGGAAAAGGGTGGTTGTTCTACTCCATGCTTTGGCTGACTCACCGTGAGAAAGTTGGTACCCAAGCCCCGTGTTACTGGAGTAACAAGAAAGAAGTAACTATCGTTGAAGGGTAGTTTGTTCAATGGCACGACCGCGTCGCAAGACTGGAGCACGAAGAACCGCGAGGACAGAGAAAGTGTTCCACGATGTGTGCCGCGCGGGTTGAAGGGGTTGAAACAAGAGAATAAGGAAAGGGGTGTTCCAAAGTTCTTTTCAAGAATAAAACAAAGTTCGCTATTCGAAGCTTCCTCACTCTGTTTCGTACCTCTGGCCCCTCCTCCTCTCCCGCCGCCAATCTCATTCTTTCATCCAAAACGTTTGCGTCTGGTTTACTCCCTTCGTTCCCTTGCCCTTTTGCAATTATTGTGTTGTTCAATCCAGTAAGCTAGAACGCCTCGAAAACTTGGGAATGCTCTTGGAGCACGACGTACATTCAAGAACTTTCGATGAGGGATGGTTCGATACTTCGACGAACCACGTGGGGGATGATTTTATAATTAAAGAAATCTTGCAAGGATCTTTTTTTTACAAGACTAGACCTCTCAAATCATTATTATAGTTTTTGTGTTTATCTTTTGTATTATTATTATTATTATTATTAGGAGGAGGTTTTTTATATAAGGTTTCCCAATATCGTAGTGAACGAGAAAGTCGTGGAGAAACGACTCCGCACGCGCAAAGCCGAGTACGAGGTCGTATATAGCAACCTCCAGAGCTCGCGATACGTTCTAAGCGGAACGAGCAAAGAGAAGCTGGGAATGACGGAGAGTGGGGGGGGAGGGTAAGGCTGAGAAGCTTCAAGGAAATAGTGTTGGTACGCTATTCCTCGTTCCTTGTCCTCAGTTCTCGTAATGCTGATGCTTTCTACACACATATACCAGCCGCTTCATCTATGTAGCTCTACTTTGGAGTGATGGTGGTGAATATCTGTGAGGAGTTAGATTAGCCAGAGCCGAGCGCAGTCACAACTACACGTGCATGTGTTTGTGTGTGCGTTTCTGGTTCACGAGAAGCTTTTACCTTGACTCCAGACCCTGTAGGTTCTCTGGAGATTCGTATTGGTGAGTATAAAACTTTTTTCGCTTGTGTAAGTCGTCTATATCTACTCATGGACCATTCTCTCTCCTTCTCATCGAGGGGCGAATGAGAAAGCGAACAAGAGAATAGAAGGAAGGAGAGATGGCATGAAATATAAAATGGAAAGTGGTGCTGGTGAAGCTGGACGAGATTTCATGGCAGAGACACGAGAAACGGTGAGACGGCAGCGACTCAAGAACAAAAAGAAAAATGGAACTGAGTTGAAGAGAACATTGCGGAGAGACGAGAGAAGATATCGTGGGTTTTCCCCTGAAGCTCACCGGCCAAGAAACCCGCAAATTATAGCTTGTAGCAGGTGCACTTTTTTAGATCATGCTACTTATTTTTATTCCCTTTTCTCTCTATCTCTATCTTTATTGCCATTTCAAATTTCTATGGATTGGTTCAGTCACCGGCGATTGAACCTAGTCTCACTGAGCTTCCGAAAATTATGCTAACGGCATATTCAAGATGGACGATTTTTTCAAAAGGTAGTTTCAAACTCTCCTAAGTGCAGGGAACTATAAATTCATGAGAGATCCGCCGTTGACCCGTGCACCGAGATAATTCGGTACGTGTGTGTTCAAGTGCGTTAGGAACGCCAACGGATCGTGTAAGGTCGGGCTACCGAACGTCGGAGTTTAATGCAGATTAAGGATCGTCGAGATGGAGAGAAGAGCATCAGTGCGGCTGCACATAGAGCTCCGGCTCTTTACATTTTCACGAAAGGAACGGGTGAAGAGGGGCGGAAGGGGAAGGAAAAGGGCTAGAGGGCCCTTTGTAGAACGCGTTTCGTTCGGTATTAGCTCTCGAAGTAGCTCGTAGAAGCGAGGTATTACCTGGAATTACGTCTCAATCTACCGTGGCCGTCGACTAAACTAATATTAAAACTTTTAACGTAGTTAGAGCCCGGGGCCCGCGGTTACTTTACCGTCCGTGAAGCCCCCCCCCTCTCTCTCTCTCTTTCATTGGTCAGTCCTCTTTGTCTACAACATTCTGTGTATCGTTTTCCCTTCAACATTGACCGTTTCATATTCGCGATACTTTGATGTGTTCCACACGAACATTCTTGGCGCGACGAAATCATAATTACGGAGCCACGAAAGTGATCGCCAACGCTTCAAAACATTTTTTTTTCTTGTATACATATAATATAATATATGAGGTGGTATGAAACAGAGTGGACTAAGTGCTACGCTTATACACAGCGATTAGGTCACATTGCTTTTTATAACTACAACCTCCATTTCTGCTACACTCATCGATAATAATAAAATGCACCGCACGAAACGTACTTCGGAATCTTATCGTGCCGATCACCCCGAAACACAATATGGCCCGCACGCGAATCCAATCACATCGGAAATGAATAGCATCGCACGAAATTGGAAGCGAAAGCATAGCGTGAAAACGTAACAACTGCGATTGCATTTCAGTGGGTGGAAGCTTCTAAATGATGAAAATCGTTTAATCCATTAAAACACAAATACACAGATAATTACAGATATTGCCAAACAAAATGCGCGCGTGAAACCGAAACTCCGCTTTCTATTTTACACTTTCAATCTCGAATAAATCAGATACGAATGCGGGGGCTTTAGATTCGATTGTTTTACCAAAGCTCGTTTTCCTGCGAATTCAATAATTCTGGATTGCAAGTTCAGACATCGAAAATTTGAACGTTATAAAAGTTACCCCACAGACGTATTTTTTTGACAGATAAAAATAGTAAATTAGTCGAGGTGTCAATATTTAACCAGGTTGACAATCCCGTTTTATTCGTTTTCTAATTTATACAAGTTCTACTGCATTACAATTCATTCTAATAATTTTCTCATTGGGATTTGAATGTAAATATAGCGGAAGATAGATCGAGAGGAAAGTTGAAGGAATTTGGGCATGGGGATGACCCGTCGTGGCCGGAATCACCGGGACGAGTGACGGAGAGAAAGCTCGTCTTTCGTACGAAAACTGCCAACCCCGTAGCTTGGCACTTGAGCCACCGCCGTGGGCAATTCCGTGAAAGATGGTCAGATTCGCTATCGACCTGCGCATGCGCAAGGATTCCCTCCCACTTTGATAATCGTCAAAGGCGACGAGGACGTTTCTCGTAGAGGGTTTCTGAGCAACTGAACTGTCCGCCCCCTCGAAAAAACATCAACACAAGTATTTTACCAGATGTACTTATATATTTACAACAATTTGAGTCTTCAACGAAACTCAAAATAAAACGAGAATTTGTTTTATGTTGGGTAAGGGGGATAATATTGAGATAACGATTATAACCTCCTGGTAGATGATAATTCCAATCATTTGGGGAACTCCCCCAGAACCAAAGTTCTGAGGGCGTTCTCAGGGTCGAGGGTCACGGAAATATGCGAAGAAAAAAACATTAAATTCTCGGAACAAAGACAGTGGTCCAGAAAAATAGGAAGTAGTTGAAGAAAAAATATAGCGTGATCGGCAGAGAAAGAGAGAAATAAGGGCTGGCAAAGTATGTTAATCGTCCTCATAGCTGTGAAAGAATGGAAATAAGAAATTATCCAGCAAACACAGCTGAGATAATTTTCGCAAATTTTACGTAACCAAAAATATAACGAATATGTCATAGTTATCACAGAGCTGTGACTTTTCTGTTATAAATATAATTAAGATTATGAATTATATAACCAACAATCAATTCTTGTGTTGTTAATGAACCCCTTGCTGGTTTTTGCGAGCCGATCTCATCACTCTAACCCCACATTTCCGCCACTTCACTAATATCCATGTTCCTATGACCCCCCCCCCAAAGAGTGTTGCTCACAGTCACCCTTTCCTAATGCACTACTGATAAGCACTACTGTAATGAAACTATGGAAATCCCCCCCCCCAGTTTCAGTTAGTTAGCACCATCAGAAACTCAGAAAAACTGCCTCCCGCTCAGCGATTGATGCGTGAGCCGGTGCATGACTAAGCGGTCACCCAACCAAGTATTGGCCTCGGCCGAGGGTGCTTAACTTGGGAGATCGCCGGAGCCACATACCGACCTCACACCCATCGCTGTCGGTTGGTGAATCTATATATTATTCAAAATATATATATATTGCATTTTGGATTCACAGTGGTATTCCCATTAGTAAAATAATAACTCCTGTCTTTTTGCCCTGCGGTCAGGCGAGTTAAAAATTGTCAAGACGACTGTCTGTAATAGATTGCGTACGTATTTATTGCGTCAGGAATAATCAGAAGATAGGTAGGTTGGTCCGTTTGAATCCCCATTTAATCCTTTCAGTCACAGACGCCATTTTAGTTTTAGCCTGATAGTTCAATTTTTTTTACATGGAAGTGTATATTTACACTTCAATGTCAAATAAAATCGATTTGCGTGACTGAAAGGGTGAAGCAAGACATTTTTTCCGCAAAGTCGTAGTTCTTTCAAAACTGTAATTTAGTAAAATAATGGCAATTTGAGCACACGCACCGCTTCACTCACGGAGCCTATGATATCAATGTTTTATACAATATTATACCTGTTACATTAGATATTCGTAACTGTACTGAAACTGTGTTTGTTGATGTGTATATAGATTCTATCGCAGTATAAAGGAAGAGTCGATGGAGCAGAAAGTTCAAAGTCTCGGACGTCCAGTTTGGCAGGTCGAGAAACCGAGCTCGTACCCTCTGGGCGTCTCGTTTTCGATTTATTATTGTGGCCTTCGTGTCTTTTCACTTGCCCTGTTTGGGCCAAATTTACGTTGACCCCTTCGGTGACACTGTTTTCTCTGTCATTCATACAAGACTCGGTAAATTATTTGGTAAAAAAAAAGTAATAGACACAGTCTATCAAGGAAAAAGTGTGCGCCCTTAGAACTCAACGTATATATGAGTAAGAAATTAATGTTTCTCGTTTTAGGCTCCCATAGATGAACTTGGTAAGTAAAACAAAAAAATTTGCCATTAAGCAAAAGGGGTTGATCAAGAACGTGGATCCAGGAAAATGTAGCTGCTGATTCGATTTGAGTAGGTTTGAAGAGGGATGAGAGCTCACGAAGAGTGGCCCGAGGCTCCCATGTTCTCGACCCATTGTCATATATCACATGGTCATATAGAATATTAGCTAGCAAAAGGATATTGCTCGTGATATAAGAAGACAAACATAGAGGCCAGGCATAACTGGTGAGAAAAACACACAAGCACACACACATACTCGAGTGCAAAAATAGACACTATTTGCGCGTAAATAAGAGATGTATTGCAGAATGAAGAATATCCTGGACGCGTTACGAGCACACGAGAGTAAACTCCACCAGGAATGGCGACCTTGTCCAAGAAGAAGGAGGCAAGAGAGAAATAAATTGGATATCGAGTTGGATACTGCAACATATATTATCGTTAAATGCAAGATTTCTCTCTCCCCCCCTCCCCCCCATTTTGTTTCTTTGGCCCCAGGGGAGTCCAAGAACCATAAATCCATCGCTTTTCTTTCTCTAACCTTGCCCCATCGCTATTTCCCATACTTCTCAAAAGCATTGCATGCATTACATCCAAAGGATTCTGAAAAATCTCCCATATCTCAAGGCGCTTCAAAAATTTGGGAGAAAAAGAAAAGCCGAGATACACAAAGTAGGTGATATAAAAAGCTAGATAATGATAAGAATTTATCGAGAGTATATAAAGGGTTGTTTGCAAGGAAAATATATGGATAAAAAAAAAACAATCACATGGATTTGCGGGTTATTCATTCTTGCAAGCAATTAGTCTCGAGCTCGTGGATATTTTCACTACCAATTCCGCCCTCCTCTTACGAATGATAGATCACGTAATAAGAAATCCCTAATAAGAAGCGGCCCGTTCTTCTGAGCGGAGAATAGAGTTAGGTGCAGGAAGGGTATTAAGAAACGACGATAGATTATAATTTATATTAAAATCTGCGCTAAAAGATAAAGAACAAGGGAGAAAAAGACAGACAGAGAGAGAGAGAGAGAGAGAGAGAGAGGGAGATAGTGTCCCATGAAGGAGGGTGTAACGTCCAGAATAAGATCATGATGGCGCTGAATTTAACCCTTATCCAACAGTTTGTTGCATTGGCGTAACGTATTAAGGAATAGTTAAAAAACTAAGATAAAATTTGAAAGCCTGCTATCAATATATTTAAATATTCAAATTCAAAATATGCTCAGAAAATAAATGGTCTGGATTGAAAATGTGTCTCTTCATTTCCGGTTGTATTGCTGTATGTTCTTTCTGACATTTCGGCTGAAATTAGGATGATCATGAAGGTTTTCGTGGCACGATTTAATTATAGGCTACGCCATTGGACTATAATCAAAGAAGGGAGCAAACTATCCGTGACCGAACGAATTAAATTTAACCCTTCGGAGAGTCCATGTCCCAATCCAATATTTTAGCTACACAAGATAAAAAAAAACCACCGAGAAATTACCAAAAAATCTTATTGTACACATTAAAATTACTATATGAGTTATTAAGCTTGGAGGTTTAAGGACGCGGCGATCGATGCTACCACAAATATGTGCACGTAGGGGTAGAAAAGAGAGAAAGAGTCGCAACCTCCAAGTATTCCCTGAGCAGGGTTGGCATCGAGACGGATTGAGGAAGGTGTGACGAATATTCAAGAAGGAAGGGGGTGCAATTTTGAGAGCGAGGGTTGCTTGGAACTGGAAGCGAGAGAGAGGCTGGAAAGGGGAAAATCGGAAGTATGAGGGTGTCGCGTGATTACAGTAGCGCGTATTCAAATGGTCAGCCAGAGACCCACACCAATCACAATGAGAGGTGGCCGGAGGGGGTTGGAAAGTTACCCTCTCCTCAATATACCCTTGTCTAACACCGACGTTGTCCAGCCAAAGATTTTCCATCTCATGCTCGCTCTCTGTCTTTCTCTTTCTCAGGCTTTATCCACTACTTGAGAGTCCTCATACAAGGACTAGAATGTAGCTTTTGCCTACGTGCTCTTCGCAACCACCTTCACTTTCCGTACCGTCCATATACAATATACCATCCACCCGTTTCACGTTCCATGTAATACGTTACACAGCGTACAATGCCAGAGCCATACAACGTCCACACGTCGAATCTAGAAACATATAATACGTGAGAGTGGAAAATTCGAAGGACACCTCCCACGAGAGCAAACCCTCGTATAATAGAGCGACCAAGGTGGTTGACGCGAGGGTGAAAACCGTGGAACTTTTCCTATTACTTTATATGCACGCATATGTTGGATTAAGCTTTGAAATCAGTTTTTAGTCGGAGAAGGGCAAGCGGGGCGGGGGGGGAGCTGTTCATTCAAAGAAATAAAAACAGCAAACGTTCTAGACGAAAATTAAAAGATTTTAATTGAGGATTTATTACGGCAAAAGAAATTTCGAACTAGGTGCTTTGAAATATGTGGGATTTCATAAATATTTCAAAAGAGTTCATTGTCTATTTCTGTGATCCAGAGCTCTGATTAATCTTTTACAATCAAGGCAAAAGGGATTGTATTCTTTTTTATTGTTAAAAAAAATTGAGCCGAAAACAATATTAGAAATTGATAAATAGGAGACACTCAATAAACTTAAAGCTTCCGTTAAATATATATGAAATATGGTAATAAACACTAACGGGGTTTGCCGTTAAAGATAAATTTCCAAATCAAGAACCAAAGGAAAATTTTATTATACTGAATGACTATGTCTAAGAAGTCGGTCGTGAATTTTTATATCTACCCAGGGTTAGAGACTCATGCAAATATTATTCAATAATAATACAATGGAATATGGTATAAACAAAGTTCCAAACATTATTTTTACTGCAACATCGTATTCTTTCAATATATCATGAATTAAACTAAAATACGTTTTAATTCCAAAAAACTTTTAATTAATTGGATACATAAAAAATATTTGAGTGAAATTCATTTTTTATTAATCAGAAATATGAAAATATTGTGATCAGAGAAAATAATTCCTCAAAGTTAAATAGACTTCAATTGGTCATCAGG
>JABSMR010009372.1:0-11785 GCA_018902295.1 Dusona sp. PSUC_FEM 10030013 | reverse complement strand
TTTACCGGACCGTCTAGTTAATTTTTTATGTAAAATTAATTATTCCGAACATCGATTTAAAAACTGCATAGTTAAACTGAAATTTGTACGGTGCAGTTCATTATTTTATGTCTATGAGAAATGTTCACTAAAAAGTGGACTATTATTTCCATATCTATGTTTGAATTTTGACGAAGCTTCATAGTGAATTTTACTGTCCTGGACGGTAAAAATTTCCCTATAAAGGTTTCGGGCGTGATGACGCGCACTTCATACGTTTTTTACTGTGCGAACTGTGAAAATGAATCTAACATTTGAAGTCGTACATTACGCTCACTAATAAATCGATTTTTCCAACTTGCCCCCACATTCAAGTGTATTGAGTGTAATTAACTTTCTCATTCTCTCGATGTAAATGCTCATAATGAAAGGATGTGTTCAAATCATCACATTGAATTTCTAGACTTAAACGAATTGGGATTAAGTATTATTTTTTTAATGTTTCAATGTTCCTGCGAATAGCCTTGAGGGTTTTTCCAAGCCCATTCCACAGTTTCACCCCACTCCATTAATTTCCAGTTTCTGATCCTGTGAGACCCGCCAAAGTGTGGTCCACAGTCACTCTCCCCTAATGTATTACTGTGTCGCGTTTGCACGAGGGCCAAGAGAAACTGTGGGAAATCCGGCCGACACAGGCGGCTATATTTTTACTGAGTTCTAGTTAGTTAGGACGATTGGAAACTCGGAAAAATTGCTTCTCGCTCAACCCAATCGATCAATGATCGATGCGCGAGCCGTTGCACGGCTGAGCGGTGACCCAATCAAGTACTGACTTTGCCCGAGGCTGCTTACCTTAGGATATCACCGAAGCAACATATCGAGCGCGCACGTCCATCGCTGTCGGTAAATTCGTACAAAGTATATCAAATCGCAATAAATTTTATTTATTCGATTGAATCCATGCAGGGCGAATAATTAAATCGTAGAGAAATATTAATTAGCGATAATTCTCGGGAGGCTAAACATTATTGAACATTTTGCTAATTGTGTTCAGTTGCGATTGAACAAAAGGACCATGTGGCTTTGGCATAAAGCGATTCGCTATTATAATGGGATTTTTGTCCATTCAACGGAAGGGCTTGAATGAGATTATTTAGTTGAGCATAATCTGTGTAATTGGACGTGAAAAGACCATCACAAAAATGTCAGGCGAAGCTACTTTAGGAGCTTCAATCGTCGACTCATCGGAATAAATCAATGAATACATTTTGAAACGAAGTTAAAAAAGAATGCGTATAAATTTTCGTATATTCCGAAAAAAAAATGAGAGAAAATCGTACGTTCGTTACACTCGTCCGATTACTACAAATCATACATTTTTACCATACATTTAAATAAATTTACATCCATGCATTAAATCCATTTACATATATACATACATTAAATACAAATAGTAAATACATTTTTTTCCATAGATATATGAACAGTTGTTCAGTGGGAAAATTCACCACAAGATGATTGCAATAAATACAATGACAAAAAACAGCGTTATAGTTATAGTTTTTGTTCATCAACGCTAGAAGTACGTAAAAAATAAAATACGGCAAGTTACACAAAAACAGGATTCCGTACAATGAATTATGGTCGGGTGTGATGTATCGTTTGCAAAATTAAGGCTATCCTTCATTCATACCTCACTTAACGAAACCTGCGAGGCAGATTTTCGATTTCGCTTTAAATTCACGTACTTATCAGTTTTTCCCATATGCTTTTACATTTCCTCCTCTTTTATCTCATAGTGTTGTGTTAATTTAAAAACACTGAATAAAATCTAGCTGCCAATTTTTTGTATTTATTATAATATTCGTCTGAAATTCGTTTGAAGTGGGCTTTAAAACTCGATTCTGATGGATCGTATTGAGCCTAATCTCATATGGAATAACCCATATTTTTCGACTATTGTATGTGTAAAACGTCGATACAGTGTATTTTAGATTTAGATTCAGTGGACAGAGGGCGAGAGAAAATGTGTGTGATTCTCGGGGGAGTAACTGCTGTTAGTTCGTGCGTTGGCCATAGAGAGAATGAGAGATGGAAAAAGAGAGAGAGAGAGAGAGAGAGAGAGAAAGCTTGACTGCAGCAACGGGGTGTATACTCACGATATATATGATCGCAAGCACTGAACGTCAACACGAGTTTATAGTGTCTGTGTGTGTTTGTATGGCAGAAAGCAAGGAAATGTGGGAGTACGGGGGAGGTTAAAATAGAGAGAGAAGGAGAGCGAGGGAGAAAGAGACGAAAGACCTGCTCGTGTCTGTAACGTGAAACTCATGCGATAGAGTCATAGTTTTCAGAAGATAACGCTGGTTTGATACCGAGCATAACACGAGGCTCTCATATGGTATCAAGCTCGTTTTCTCTCTCTTGCTCTCGAGTGAAGTGGATGATCGTTTGGCGCTAGAGGGCGAGAGGAAAAGCTTCAATATCTGGAGTATAGCAAAACCTACTAGACCTACACTTTCTCTTTCGCTCTCTACTTGCATCGGTTGGCTTATCTCATTTCAGACATATTTCTAAAGCTATATAAACCTCTATGTATATAAAACTTAACATATAAATATATGCATGTATATATATAATTTAACATAAATGATTTTAGCCAAGCTACACATCATTATTAGAAGCGATATTGGGATAATCGTTTTCCACGTCGTTACGACGTACAAAGCGGACCGGAGAGCTTTAACTGTGCTACAGCACGAAAGCACCCCTCATACGATCTTCCACAGTGGACGTTCTCTATGGGGCATACATGCACGAGATCTGCGTGTTTCAGCCACATTTTCCAACGGCACGTTCCCCGACATCTCTTGAATAAAGTATGCGTTTGCCAGAGAAAAGAATTTTCTCTCTCTCCCTCCCTTACGCTCCTTTTCTTTCTTCCTTCCTTCATTCTGCCTTTTTCTTGCTCCCTTGCACTCTCGTCATTTGCGAAATCTCTTATTTCACCACTTTCTTATACCTATATCTACATTGTATATAGATATATAGAATGTAGGTACGTATAATATGCGAAACTCTTTTCTCTCTTCTTCGTTCCATCTTTCCATCCTCCTTTTAGCTTCGCCCGAGGATATAGAGGAACGATGACTCATCCATATCAAAATACTATTTGCATAAACCGATAAGAAGTCGATACATTCATGTCCAAACGTTTTACTAGCGTATCACGCCGAGTTACCGGTTAAAGATGTTTCGATCCAGACGAAAAATAATGTGGGAAAATATCTCGAGGTCTTAAATATCGTACAAATTCATTTTTAAATCCTTTCCTTCTGTGGTTTTTTACGACCAGTGGTGCTGACACGTTGAAGTATCACCGCGAACATGGGGCCGATAATTCGTAAAACACGAAGACATATTTGTTAGCATATTATGATTATCAGGTCGATGACTTTTTAATATAAAATTGAATACTTTAAAGTATAACGGACGAAACTGGATGAAGTTACTTTGTTATACATAAGATGAACAAAGGATTCTTTTGTCGATACTTTTTAATTGTTATCCAAAACAAGCGACATTTTTGTCGAAAGTTACGACGATTACTTGGAATATACGTTATTTGTTTTCTGATTGACGTTTTGAAAACTCTCTTGTTCAATGACTGCGTTTTGCAATGTATGGAACAAAACTTTTTTTTTATATTAGCAGGTAATTTCAATCTGGACAAACAATGGAATAAATAGAATGGCATAAACGAGCTTCTTTTTTTTTGCTAAATGTACATGTCTCCATTAATTTCAAACATTTAATTTCGATAAAATTCAGGTTGTACTTTTAAACGAGAAGCTTTCAAGTATAAAATCATCTGTCGAATGATAAATTAGAATTTCTGTGAAAATAATAGTACAAAAACGTTTTTTGCATTATTCCGATGTCTCTTTTTAAAACATCATTCAATTGAATTAAACGCTCTAGTTTTTTCTCGCTGCTATTGATAATTTATACAGTACAAAAAACGGTGAATACAATTGTCACATACTTTTTTTAAAATCGAATAACTAATGAAATATTTTACCGCACAGCGATGATTTAGGGTTGAAAAATTTCTGGCTCATTTCATCTCGCATTGTCCTCCGGCGATTCCCGAGGCTCAATTTTTTGTCCCTGTCTCTCCTTCCCCTATTCCCAAATAGTTTACCGGTTCGACGATCGATCAGTAAATGGTTTCGTTGCTGTTTTATTGTGCGGGGTTGCCAACTACGCCATGTAGTTGCTCGTTCATCACCGCATCAACGGAAATTCTTTTTTTAAGTCGATCGTACGTGGGAAGAAAATCAGCGATGACTCAAGGCTTCTCTCGTTCGAGTGAGAATAAGACGAGCAAGATAGCGAGAGACAGATAAAAGTGTTGCAAAAAATTAGGAATGAGAAATCGTTCTCGACTGACCGTTGCATGACCGAGAAAAAGGCGACATTTTCTGTGATGCGACAGGACACCCACGAGACGGTTGATAAATCCTTCCGGCAATTTACGAGGACATTCGTGCGACGAAACTGATTTTAACCAGTTCCTCCTCACTCGTTGTACGTCTTTCTTTTCCTTTTTCTCTTTCCCAATTTCTTGGTGATCGACTATTGGATACACGACAATTACGATATCTTGGATTTATAAAACGCTTCGCGAGGCAATTCATCCGTTTTATTCTTTCTGGTAATAAAAATCAGCTCCTTTTCATTCGTATTCATTCATAATTGCCTTTTACAAGCTAATACACGTATGGAAAGTGTATACATATGTTCCGGAATAAATGAAGAATTCTGACGATAATTCATTTGCACACTCTTCAAGTGAATAATGAGCTACAGACAAAGAATTTCCAATTTACCTCGATTGCGAGTATGTACACACTTATTTAGTCACATTCCCCCTATTATTAAACGTATCGTAATACGTGTGACATATATCATGAAATCCAGTTGTCGATACTATGGCATTGGAACGAAATGTGTACAATTAACAAGGATAATTCAAATGGAAATATCAAAGCAAGCACAGATTGAAACGCTGCGATCCTTTACGAGAAATTTGCGGTCTACCATACAGACTCATACCCTTGATGGTACCTTTGAAATATTCATGTACCCATATAGAAAGAGAGAGTGAGAGAGAGAGAGAGAGAGAGAGCTAGAGATGAGACAAAGGGAGAATGTATGTGAGATCAGAGGAGTTGGCAATAGTGGTTATACCGTGCTACGCGCACTCACGACGCCCGAAGCCATATACACGTGATTTCAGTACCATTTGAGCAGAACCAAGAGTTGTGTGTATTTCGCATCAAGCCCCATGCAATTAATGCATCATTACAGCTCCTGGTCGCCACCACGGCTAAGAGAGTAGACTGGAGAAAGGGAAGGATTCGATAATATCTACATATGTAATATACATATATACACGTGAGAAGGATATAATTAGGACTCGGGAATTGGTTTGCTGCAAACACGTTAAGCCTGGTTGGATTCACTGTCCTGTAAAGGCGGTCTCCGGCGAGGTGAAGTATCGATTTGAAAAAACCGAAAAGGAAACTCTCAAAAACGCAATATTACATCGTAGAAAAGAAATGTTTTTATTTCAATTTTGTTCATTTTATTATCGAAGAAAATTGTTGAACTGTAAGGTACTCGACGAACCATTTATAAGAGCATATATTTGCTCTGAAATAATCAAATTCCCGACTCACTTTGCATAACCTCTATTCACTTGTGCAACAATATATTGTAAACAAAGTGATGGTCCATGCGAACTCGTCCAAGTTTAAGTACAAGTGAACCAAAAGAGATTTATTTGAGGGAATAAGTTTACCGAGAAGAAAAAGTTGCCAAGAACTACGATTCTCTCGTGAAACCACGTTTTACTTGCATATATATACATCCATGCAGGAGGCTGCTTTGTACATGTTAGTCCTGAAAGTTTCCATGCGATTGTAGCAGCACGCGAGGCCACAGGTCTCCAGCAAACCTTCCAGTAACTTCAATATCGGAAATGTTACTACGTGACCACACCACTTTCTCGAAGATAGCTCTTTCTGTGTTCCTGCAGTTAAGTACGCCTACGTATATCCAGCTCTTCCCCTCTCTCCATCGTTTTCTTCATTGTTATTGAAACAATGGACGAAGATTTTAATGAATTTCATAACATTGATGGAACTACAAGCCAATAGATCATGTTTCCAATTCAGACTATTTTCCCATTTTTTTTATGGACATCTTACTACACGGAGAGAAAATAATATCGAAAATTTCTATGGCATCATAGTATCTTGGTACCATCTCGACCCTCTGAGGGTTTTTAGCAGAAATATAGTAATTTTTCGTTGAAATTTCATTGAAAATAACGAAAACATTGAAATTTTGGCTCTAATTTCTGTAAAAAATTACTATGTTTTTGCTAAAAACCCTCAGAGAGTCGACATGGTACCAGTAATACCATGGTACCATAGTAATTTTTGATATTATTTTCTTTCCGTATATTTACCACTCTCATCTTTCTGTTTTTTCTTTCGAAATATTATAGATTTTGTCTATTACTGTTATTTAATTGAAATAACACATATTACACAATCTAAATAATACGAGAATAATGTCATTCCACTTGCTTTTTTCTCATATCAAAGTCTGAATCCATTAAATTATTGTTGTCGAGGCGACTGTGGTAATGGGAGTACGTAGTCTAAATAATTAATTTCGTCAAAGTCAAATACTGAAGAGGGAAAATATGATTTTCCAGATATGCGATACATTGACTCAATAGTAAAATGGGTCATATCGGAAATCGTTTAAAGAGAATTTATTTTTTTCGAATAGTTGAGTTACGAAATTCGTATACATTTACAATTGAAACACTATTTTTCAATGATACTATTGATATTTTTTGGATCATTTTGCTTATACTGTTCGGTGAGTACATTGACATATCAACTTTTGCCACGTGTTTATCATTGAACGATAATCGACATTTAAGTGAATTATAAAATGGAAATCTGCCATTGATACAAAACTGTCAAAACCATTCGCTAAGCAAAGTTTAACGATTCTCAAACAGTTTTAACGTTTGTTTATCGATACACAAAACTTATTGAGTTTCTTGTGTTTGCGTACATGCAATCTGTTAAATTAGAAATCGAAGTTATGTGCCTGTGACTTTTATAATCCTTCGAATTAATGTGGATTTTGTTATCATCGAGTAGTCCAGCTTATATGTTAGAGCGTGTTTTCAGGCGGATTACTTTGAATGCAAACCGCATGAAGAGAGAAAGAGAAGAGAGAGGGTGGGTGTGCATTTTCGAGAGCTTGCAGGGAGAAATGAAGACGTGCTTTCGTGCGGAAAAGACGCCAAGGCAAGAGGAGAGGAGGGGGGGAGGGGTTGAGAAGAGTGTAGGTCGACCGATTAAGGTCGACGAGAGAGCAAGAGAGAGTCGAGTTAAGCCGCAAAGTTCTACTTCAGCCAAATCGTTTGATCGAAAGTCGATTTCGCTGATAGCTCTCACTATCATGATACGATATATACACATATACATATATATAATACATGAGCTTATATAGTACGAGCTTTCGAAAGCTCGTGACGTTTTCTCAAGGGACATGGTAAAGAGGTAAATCTATACTTCTGCTTAAACGATCAGCTTACTCGGAATATATCTATATGCGCCTGTACAAATATGCCTTTACATTTTCTTTGATACCGCTTATAAAAACCTGTATGAAATTTGTCTGTAAAAACCTTTGGTTTATTTACTCGTTTGAAAAATGAAATTCACATTACCGAAATTCACATCTTTATGATAATCACCAAAGCGTAGATCCAGCCAGACTCGGAACATGATACATTTCGTGATCATTCAAATAATAATCTTACTCTCTTTTAAATTGAAATGCCGATGCTCGATCAATGTTTTTAAAGTATATTCTCATCTCAATGGTAATGTATTCAAATGAAAATGAAATGTGAAACGTTTAAAATGCATAGGATGCTCAAAATGATTATTATTCGGTTCCATTAGTATGCAATTGCAATTGTTGTGCAATAAATGACTAAAAAATTGATTATAATTATCTTGCGAAACGTAATGAAATATTTTACTTTCGGATCTGTCCCGTAGAAAATTTATTCGTAACATTTATGTTTTGTTCAATATTGCATCGCGAGTATAAATTATGTCAGTCCATTCAATATTCATACGCGAATCGTACTTTGTACGTGTGTCGTGTGTCAAACAGTTATTTCAAAATGTCCTCGTCGCAGTGTCTCGTTCATCGCAATTTTACGATTGCACGTTTTCTCTTGTCTATGCGAATTTCATGTACAGCCGTGATTGTACACGCCAGTTTCTGGAATGTTATTTTTAACATTTTGTTCTATTTCAAATGATCGATACGTGTAAATGCATAATAATCGAGCAATTCATACCTGTCATTTCAAGGGATCGGTAAACCGACAGAAATATCAGTTGGCAAGAAGAAAAAGTTACCAAGAAGGTAGTGAAGAACAATAGAACAATTATTTTAAGTTCATCAATGCATAAATGTTTATTGTTTGGGGAAGGAATAAATTCCGAGATTCGTATTTATTAAATGTTCGTTATTTTCTGTATCAAAAAAATGGAAAAACAAATTCGAATCAACGCGATTATACACGAGTCTGGATAATATTTCGTAAAAATTAGCTCGCTGTTGCAAATAATAAACAGAATCGTGGGGGAAAAATGGTAGAAGAATTTCTGCATAATCTTATAGATCAGTAATGGGAGAAAAAAAAGAAAATTGAGGAAAATGTAGTTCGTAGAATTGGAAAAGCACGAGGTCTATTGCGGGAATAATAAAGGGAAATAAGGGTCGGGGTGCACACAGAAAAAAAAGGAGCGTAGAACCTCCACTAAAAAAAAGGCAATTGGGTCCAATAATTGGGATCCTAAACAATGGAGCACGATCGGTCAACCATGCTGCGCGTATTGGGCGATTAAAGAGAGAAAAGAGAAAACGGGAAATGACGGTGAGAGAAAAAGATAGACGAGGAGCTTTTTTTCTCGCATCGTTTCACCTCGTACCATTCCCAGTGCTTTTCCCATCTCCTATCCTGTTAGCGACACATCTCCGGCTATATATATGCTATATACACGCAAACAAACGAGATGTGCGTTCATGTGAATCTATTCACATAGAACAAGGCCATTCGATCTCGATGAAAAAAAAACTATTGGATATCGAGTTCTATCAATATATACTCTTTCGAAATATGTCGCTACTAAACATGGATATCATGATTGTCGAACTATTTTTATTTCCCCAATCGAGGTATTTGATATTCAGAAATTTGCCTTTATCCTCCGCTTTAGTTGTGGCGTATTGAATTCCAAATATATTTCATTTTCGTCCAGTCATAAATTCTATAATTATAACATCATGATGTCATTTTTCGCATTCTTTAAAATAAAAATTGAAAATATTCTATTGCTTAGTACCAACTGTTTGTCCTGTAAATCAACAGAATCTGGCTTTGCCCGTTTTTCTTTTAAATCACAATTTCATTACTGTTTCTCTTCGATGGCTAATAAAAAACGTAATGTTTGAAGCGCGGTTTAAAACGAAAATGTTCGTATGAAGAAATTTCATGTGATTCAGCACTAATTCAGACGGAATTATTAACTCGTTAACGGTATTTACGTTCGCCATAAAGACTGCAGTTTGCCACAGCGACGAGAGCATAATATATAAATAGATATTGCATTATACCTATAGTTATGAAGCAGAGCTCGCGAAAAGTTTGTACCGTGGGTGGCTAGTTTACTGTGGAACGTTGGACGAACGGCCGCAAAGTACTTTGGTTGTATTATATATATATATACCGCGAGAGAGTTTGCATGGTTTCGTTCAAACCATATATGCGAAACAACAACCATGCCTGAGGATCGCGTAGCTTGCCATATCTCGTCTGAGCTGCAACCTCCGAACCTCGTTACTGCTTCCCTGCTCGTCTCCGATTACTTCCTTTGAGCTCTGCCTCTCTCTCTCTCGCTCTCTCTTTCTCCCTGTCTGCCTCGCTCTCTCTTAGAGGAACTTGCTGTATGGTTCTCGACTAGGGCTAATTTCGTCCGCAGGCACGTGATTAGAAGCGTGATTAGCGTACTTCCGAGGTTCACCCGAACTGGTGGCCGCAAACATCCAATGGACAACAACACATACTCCGCGCAAAACGCGTACCACGACGACATGTAGATAAAGCATTGCAAGCGTGCCACAACTAGCCGCAAAATGTCCACGGCTTTGCAGACCGTTTATTGCCCGAGCGACATCGATATTCTTCGCAATATATCAATATTGCATCAAACTATTCTCATTACATCAAATGTATCGGTTCATCGAACCGCAGTGATAAATTATTCGTCCTAATCGTTAGTTCACGCATTATTCTCCATATATTATTCGAACAATTAATTGCATGGAATCATTATCAACGAATCAAATTATAAACAAGAAAGGAAATAAGGTCAATATTACGTTAAATTCATGACAAAAATAACTGGGATGCGGTAGAGAGTGTGAACAAGCTCAAAAATTGGATGCAGTTTATTCATTTTTATGAAATTTTCTTTAAATTCAAAGGGTGTTATAATTCAAGTACAATATTCAATTCTTGTTAAGACGATTGTTAAAAATTATATGACGATCGTTAAGAAAAGAAATTCATGTCGAAGCTTTCAATAAAAATCCATTTTTTTGTAAATCTTTGTTTCATTATTAAACAACGAAATAACGAACAATGTTGAACTGATACGGGACATCACAGCTTATTAGTTTGCCCATGAAATTTGTTAATGCCAAACGAGAATTGTGATTCAATTTTTATTGAAATTTACATTTGTTTCGATATAATAATCTCTCAACGAGTTCATATTGCCCCTTCGTTCCTATGATTGTCAGGACGTTCTTCAAAATATAATTGGCTTAATTGGTATAAGCCACGAAAATTCAATGAAACAATATATAATAATAAAGATTTGAAAACAGATTTGATATATATAGTTTATGGTTGATTGATCAATCAAATGGCTTGTACACATTTTTTGAGCATTCGTTAGCCGCAGAGAGGTTTAATTGATCGCATACTCGGTCACACGCGGAAATCTCTAACGAGAGCTTACGATTGAATCGGCTACGAGAGTCGTGTTTGATGAGGCATCGTATCAAAACGTTAGTACCGGTCACAGAAGTTGTGAACGAGGTCTATCGAGGCTTTCGGATTTCGCGATGCATATTTGCATGTAGAGGAGAGCGAGCGGCCCTCGAGAACTCATGGTTGCAAACCACAAATGATGGGGACATCATCAGCCTGAATATGTGTGTTCTCTTCTTCAAGAGCTCTAGCAGAAGGACGCACGTGCGTACGCTATTGTGTTTATTCGTGCGAATCCCAAATGCGTCCGTGCGTGAAACGTCCTATACGTCATTCGAACAAGAGTCCTTTGAATTGAAGCGAGCTTCGAATTCCCCGTTATTTTTTTGTGCAAGAGATTGCGATTGTGGATCGAGTGAGATGCTGCATGAGAGTTTGACAAAAACTTGACGAGGACATATGTTGGTAAAAGCTAGAAAGGTTCAACGGTTCGAAAGCAGTCGAATTTCGGTTTATTATTCAATAAAAAAAACTATTCGAACGAAATTGAAGTAACAATTCGTTTGTTAATATTCAAATATTTTCCGAGTTCTCTCAATTCTTAATTTGATAAACCAGTTGCACAAATTAATT
>JABSMR010009361.1:0-11788 GCA_018902295.1 Dusona sp. PSUC_FEM 10030013 | reverse complement strand
ATCCGGTTCAGGCCGCGATTTTAAGAATAACTGCAAAGGGATTTTTTTTTGGGTGCAATAGTTTTTAAATGGCAAGCAATACAATTTGCGTTTTGTCAGCCAATCGGGAGGTCACTTGCGGCCATGATGGACGACGCCTCAACAGCGTAGAATTAGTAGGCGAAAGTAGTTGAAGCAGGCATTGAACGGACCGCAGCAGTGTCGTTTGTTTTAGAGTCGACATCGCGCGAAGCTTTTGAGCGCGAGAACAACTGTTATATTCCGAGTGACATTATGCCATCCTTACTTTTTGGAGCGCGCGGAGCTACGATATGTATCGAAATGTCAGTGGTGTTTTTGTTTGGTTAAAGGATCCTTGACGCATACTAATGAAACGAAAATGCTATAAAATGAAAGTTTCAGCTGTCATCGAACGACAATCGCAATAAGCGAGATTACGTAAATTGTTTGATTTAATATTTTTAATGCATAAAATATATTTTTGAGACACGCTAAATACAATTTAGGTATAATTTTTGGATATTGAAAATACATCGTTTTATTTTTAAGTTCAGTTTGGTTTTGTAAGAAACAAATGTACCCGATTTGAAGACAAATTAGTTCAACTTCAGGAAAACTCGTCGCGCCTGACATCGTAAGGTAAGCAACCAAATTCCTGGCCGATGTATTTCAAAGGTAAACATATTTTGACTCTGAACATTTGGGATAAATCAGAGAGGATATAATAAAATATTAGGAGCCTGAAAATGATGACATTTCTCATTGCTGTACAACTTATGAACGTACATGTAAAAATAGTGATTTTTATGAATTTTTCCAAGCCTGTTTGAAATGCAAATGTTTTATGTACAATGGAGTGAACATGGTTAGTGCGTGTGTTAGTTGGTTGAAATTTTAAATGATAACATATTGAATTTAGCGTAACGTAAAAGGTAATTGAATTTTTATTGCGTATATCAATATTTCGGTCTCGGAAACGCGTGGTTTTCTTGTCATCCTCGGAGAACGAGCAAACGCCGCCAGCGATAATTTTGTAGAGTTCGAAATCGAACGATATTGGAAAAAATGTACGTATGAATATATTTTTTCATTACATTGTGACAAAATAGTTATTGCACGGTAAAAATATTGACGTGTCAAACTCGCGTCACAGGACGTCAAAAATAGATGGAACGGTATTCATGTTCTCGTCTCAGAAAATCGGGTTTGGAACATTCGATGCTATACAAATTGGAGATTGAAAAGTTAAATCAAAAACAGAATTACATTCGACTGCTCCGAAAATTTGATCGATCAGACATTTTCAATGCAGCAGAACGAACTATGGCAACCATTCGAAAGCTGAGAAAATTCGCTACAATCTACTTTTTTGGTATTTTAAAAACGGTCCATTTTTCGGAGTATTGAAGTTTCGCAAGACTCGCAGAAAGTGATTATGTTCCACTGGTTTTGGACCTCACTGTATATATATGTTCTGTTTATTCCGCGTTACGCAGCAAACTTTACCTCCGGATACAAAAGCAATTATCTATATTAAATATATTAAGCTTTACCCTTAGGTAAATAACGTTAGGGAAATAGTCGCTAATTTGAAAAAATGCATCTGACAGACGATTTTATTTTCATAAACGACGATGAGACTGGATCCTACGAGGAAAAACAGATTTTCATAGCATAAGTAAGCATTGCTTGCTGAGATAGAAGTTTTAATGAATTTCTGCGAGCCTTTTGTGGTAAACAAAAAATTAAAAAAGAAAAACTCCACCGATCAAGGAGTCTGACAGGGCACAGAGGGCTAAAGCAGAATATGCCTTCAGGCGTGGTGCGTTTATAGATAGAAGAAAAGTAATTAAGCTCACGACTTTGAAGCGATGGAATCATTATCTTGTTATCCAGAAGATAAAGGAGCTTTTTAATGGAATGAAAGTTGGATTTTTGAACGAATGGAGTTTTCAATGAATTATTGTTTTATGTAAATAGTTCAATTGAGAGTTTTACTGATTGTTTCGATACTGATCAGATGAAGTAAATTCCATATCGCTTTTTTCAGTAGTATTGAAACTGCAAATTATTGATTTCTTGTTTAGTTCATTTTTGTAGCCTAAAGTAAAATTCTAGAAAGAAGAAATGTTTCATTTATTTTTACCGCTACAACATCGTCTGTACTCGAGCCATAAGTAAATACTTGAAATTCCCATAGCACAAATAACGAAGAGGTATTTTCGGTTCGGAACGATCGAGAAACTCGTAAAGCATCAAATTGGATATGTACGTATGTTAATAATAGCGTTACTCGTGTGTTGTGCTCGAAAAAGATGTTTGTGCCATCTACCGATGTACACTGGGAACTTTTATATCCCTCGCGGTCTATAAACTTGATGACGCAAACTCGCTCGGTTACTCGGAGTGCGAATTTAGCAACGGAGGCATCGGTAGACACACGCAACATCCTTGTAATCGAACAAAAGTAAGTACAAGGTACAACATGACATAGCTCTCAACATTCCACTCTGATAAAACAAGATAAAAATCGTCACGTCATCATTTTCTAAGTGTAAAGAAAAAATAGAGCTGAAAGAATGTGTGTGTGTGTGTGTGTTGACAATAACAACTAAATCTAAAAACCTTTGGAAGGATGGCGGAAAAACGATATAATTTGAAAATCACGAGTCTCATTTCTGACAAATATTTCAATTGAACATAAGAAAATTCGAATGAAACAATGTCGAGTTAATTGAAGATATGAAGTATTTACATAATTTTTCAATCCAACCCACTTTTTGTCGCTATTACGATAGAAACGACTGTGACTGTACCAAAGTTGCTCTATCTACTCGTTGGCTCAATTGAAACTACCGGAAGCATTTTCAACGATCCCATAGACAAGAGCATTGTATTCAACCTGGCTCTCAACACTACCGCAGGATTCAATGAAATTTTATCTTCAAGCGCACAATGCAATTTTGCCCGTAAAGTCAAAACAATAAGAGAATTTGCAGCTTTGAAAATGTACTATTTAAAGCTTTGAATCCACCGAGTTGATAAAATTCAAATCCTTCTCGACGGAAATTCATTCATCCAGCTATAATAAGATTCTATAGAGTTTATTATTTATTAAACGAACTCAACTCCGATCTCTTTTGACTCCATTGCTGTTTAATTTCCTGAAAGATTTTCCCATTAAAGTTAATAAAATGATAATAATTAAACAAGTAATTCATTCAAACCTTTATCCGTGATAATCAGTTGATTATATTTTTGAGACATTGTGAAAAATCCTCAAGCATTACTATCACATAAAATCAACATTTTTGTTATTCGATTAAAAATATTGAAAAAATCAATTATTCGACAATTTACTCACTGCCAACTGAATCCACCAGCAATTCCTTCGCGAAGGCGATCCTTGAGGCTTCTTTGTCGGGCTGGTCCTCCGGCTGATCCAGGACACTCTTGGTGTCCTGAACCTGGATTATGAGCTTGTCCCGCAGGAGCGCCGCCACCACCAACACCACCACCACCAACACCACCGGAGAACAACGCCATTTTATCGATGTAACGATCTTTCGTCGACTAACGAACTCGGTGAACGAGTCAATAAATATACGAGAAGAGGCTCTCTTTGAACTACGAATTCTCGCAGTTCGAGCCCTTGAACTCGGGCCGATCTTTCAAATCAAATCTCAAGATCTAAGGTTACGGTGAAACAGTGCGACGCAACTCGAAAATTCTTCTCGCGGATCTAGCAACATTACGGTTGTAACAGATTCGTTCACGGAGTTGCGAAAATAAAATAGCAACGAAAAACAAAGAAATAATCAAGTTCAAGTTTATCGAGTTCACGAAGTATAAACTTAGTGTATTAACAAGTTCTGTTTCATTCAATTTACAATGCGATCGACGTATATTTTTAGATATTTTTCTATTCTATTATTTATCCACAATATTTATTTTCGAAGCACTTTCCATCCGATTCATTTCACTAAAAAAACAGATTTAACAATTTAATTTGAAGATTTTTAATAACGAAATTTCCGCGTCTGCTAACTACTAATTCTGTATCTGTCGTCTACGTGTTTTTGTTTTTTTTTTTAATTTCTTTTCATTCGTAGCTTCTTGGCTCACATATCGGGGCGAACCGAGAGACCAACGTGTCTCTCTTAACTACGCGTTTCTGACAAAGTGCCAGCGATCCCGTTCGGTACACAACTGATGTAAAACGAGCGAGCGGGATTTCTCTCTAGCTTGATACTCTCGAGCGAGAAACTCACCGCAACAAAGATAAAAAGCTACGAAATATTTTATCGTCGTCAAACGAATTGATGAGAGACGACGCATCAGGGAAGATTCCCCAGTGTCTTTTAATCCCGGTGTAGGATGGGGAGACATACACGAGATCTTTCTTAACAGCTGTTACGCTAGCACTTTTGCTGTTGTACGCGTTATTCGTCATTATCTTTCTTATGTGTTATTTCTTTTCATCCTGACGATGCATAAGCTCTGGCCAACTAGCATCGACCTTATGATACACAATTCTCGCCAGATACACGCGTCTTATTTCGGATTACGATCAACGACCTCAACACCCACAGACAGAACAACTTTCCTCTTTCGAACCTGATCTTTCGGACTAACGATGTTTAATGTCAAGATTAAATGTTGTTGGACTTGTGGGATGGAAAACCAACACAAACTGCAGTACATACTAGCATCAATTATAATATCGATAATCATAATTAATGTTAATACAAATAAATTCAATCCACTGTTTCGATGTGCAGTGTCTCATTAACTTTATTTTCTCCAGATTGAAGATTACGTCAAATATTTCGTCAAAATTCTTCCACAGCTCGAGGTCCAATAAAAATATCGCGATTGCATCGTTGTAACGGAAAGATATTTTCATGGGATTTTCGATCATCTTTTTGCCTAATAGTCTATTGTTCTAAAAATAAATCTTCAATACTATATATTTTTGGAGTTCAGAGACAAAATGAGCAATGAAAAATGTTGGCTATTTTGGAAAACAAGAAATAGAAAAAAATATACGCAATTCACGTTGCGTTTCAACGATCAGGGAACTTCAGTTCCCTCTTGCGCACAAATAATCAGCAAAAACTTAATTTTGTGCCAAAACCGTTACGTTTGCGGTAAAATTTGTTATCGTTGTATTGCCTCTCACTAGAAATGTTTTTTTTTCAATTCAAGGTCAATTTCGTTCCAAATGTGCATGTTTATCGGACGAGAATGTAGAGGAGTGAATTTAATTTCTTGGCCACAACAACAGTTTAGCGATGGTCGATTTGTCTGACCACAATCGGGAACAATCTGCTTGGGGAATCTCGCGAAGGCTTTACTAGGCTGCGGCACTTTGATGCTACCCATAGAACCGAAAGGCGATATAGAGCGATAATATCGATTGCCTCGTTCGCGAGATTTCTATATGCACAATCGAGCGTGCGGTTCAATTAAGGCGAGGGAAGCTCATCCACACAAGATTATCGCACGTCAGGGGACAGGAGGAAGTGCAAGGGGTCGTACAAGCGTAGTAGACTCGGCGTATGACGGTGAATCGCGTAACGGCCCTATCCACCAGCTTATCCCAGACAATGAAACTAACTATCGAACCCCATATACACGTAAAGAGTAAAACTTGCTAAGTTCCCAACACGATATATAAACGTACCAGATTCACTCAATATCCTCATCAAACTACGAATACTTACGAAGTCGTGAACTTGGATAAGTATTTTGTTTAAAACAGAGTTGCGAGTGCCTTCAGAATTTAATTCCCTTGGAAAACACATCGAAAAAAATGGTAGTGAAGTTCGCATTGTTCGAAGGAAACGAAAAATATTTTTCCAGCTCATTATTTTTTTTATTTTACAGTTCGTCCCACTTTTTAGAGCAAATTTAGTTTTTAGTTCCCTAAACATACTGTCTCTAATTATCGTTATTCAGCCTGGGTATAAATTTGGAGCTCGGCTGCGGAATAAAAAAGAATTTCGTTCCGTTCCAACGATGCGAACTTCAACATCGTTCGAAAACATTCGTCGTAAGTAATCATTGAAAACTCTAATTGTCATTTACGATTAATAAAACCTGGAAATAAATGAAATACCTCAAATATTTACATTTTTTATATCAATGTTTTCGTCTGTAGGACTGATGAAAATAAATTTTTCTTTTCCTTTTTTCAATGTCGTTGTTTTTCGAATTCGAACATTTTACTGGTTTCAGGCTTTGGATACACAAAAAAAATATGAAAAATTTTCGACCATTTCCGTTGGCCATATGTACATAAAAAATGAGGATATTTAAAAAAAAAATGCGTCCCATTTGAAAACTTGCATTTTTATGCAAGTTTCGACATCATCTAGTTTTAAAGTATGCGAAAAAAATATTTTTCCAAAGCATTGGCATGCGGTTAAAACGCGTAAATAAGCCGAATTTATCTTCAGCGATATAGTAGGTCAATAAAATCACGAACGATTAAAGCGAATCTTAACGCACTACCATCATCATCGTTGCATTGACTTCTCTACCGCGTCGTACTTAAACATATTTATTGGTTCTCTCGTTGTGTTCTTTCGTCATCTTCGTCGAAGTATGCAGTTTGTTCAATCGCTTCGGGAAATTCTGAAGACGCTGGAGCGAGTTATAAAGCGATCTGGTGTTCGGTTAATCCGTCTCTGTTTCTCGTACATACGAGACTAAGCTCAGATAAAAAAAAAAAAGAGAGAAAAAAACGATTATCCTGGGATCTCCGGGGAGATCGAAGACAAGGGAGCTTTTTACGAATTTCTACGTCAGCTCTAGGAGATTTATCTAAAAAGGTGATGTCCTATTTTTTTTATGCTTCTCGTCCCCATCTTTGTAAGTGAGGATTACATTCCATTTATATAGAAATAAATGTCTAGATTAATCATAACAAAGCAAGATTGATCTATTTTTATTGCTCCGAAGTTTCGACCATTCAAAATAAACGAATTATTCTTTATTTATTTACAAACGTCTTCATTTTTTTGACGTACAAGTTTTTTGGCCAATTTTGCGCTCGCTAAAAATTCGATTTTCGTAAATCATCTTAATAAAGAAAAACAAATTTTGCTGATTTTGAACGATCCAAACTCGAGTGCCATTTACTTTTCGGTAATAATCTTTTTTTTTCCTCCAACAGGATTGTCAACTTGATGAAATGGAAGTAGAGGTAACTATAAATTCGTTTCCCCGTGAAAAAACGTATTTTGATGGACAGGAGTCGCGATAAATCGCACGACAGCACAAGAAGACTGATTAAAGTTGCTGCGAAATGGAAGATCTCAGCGTTTGACGTGTCAGACTACGTAATGGGGTGAGACTCTCGACAGGCGGATACAGGTATTGAGTTTTACGACGATCTTGAAAGTGGTAGCAAAGTCAAACCAAAATTGCAGTTACAGCTTAAGCGCTTCGATCACGGTATGGTTGAGTTCGAATGCTTATTCACCAAGGAAACCGTACAACTTCAATTTCGTTTTATCTCCTGGATATAACAAGCGCGCGTCATAAAAAGCGCCCTCTCAGATTACTCGCCTCCATGGCTCCGTTAAGGAAAACAAAAAAGTGGAAAAGAGGAAAGAAAACTTGAAGCACTGGGCTCTCACTTGTTCTACCCATGACGATCCGTAACTTTCAACGAGGTTAAGTGAAGTACCAGAGGACTCGGAAAATTACTGCGCTGAGAGGAATTTTCTAAGTGTCTCGAATGGGTTTATACGTATAAACGGCGATCAAGGAGACGCTAAGAAGGAAAATTGAAACAGCATGTGCTTCTTGAAAGTTCAAGAATTCAATCCGTCTTTAAGTATGTCATTTATTTTCACTCTTACGATCTCTCTCACTCTCTCTCTGAAAACCATGCTATGGCAGAAGATTTTCACGGAAAATCTTGAGCAGTTATATTTTTGAAAGGGTTGAATTATCGGAAATAAATTCTAAAGAAAAGTTCGCGTCGATTCTCCAATGCGACTATATTACTCGCGCATAACTTTAGAAGTTTCATAAATCTTTTTCTTCCAACTCTTTCATTCAATCTTTCTCTCGACCAAACGGATCATCCACTTTTAAAATGGAATTTTTGGTATATGTATGAAATGTAGAAGGACAGGTGTTTGGGTGAGTTCTCTCGAATGATTTTCTCATGTATTTTTCAACAAAGGATGACACACGAGAATTCTTTGAACGTTCGAAAGCTTTTATCTAACATGGAATTGCTTACTAATATATTTGGTAGCTTTGAATGGTTCGAATGGAAGTTAATATCAATTGAAGACAATAAAATATCTGCTATTATTCGTTGAACCCTTGATTTTTCAAATTTTCGGCCCATTTTTTGAAAATCAATTTTTTTTTCACGCCCACGCTACAAAAATAGTTGAATAAATTTGTGGACCGAAAAATACAAAAATATTTTGAGTTTCACTTAAAAAAAGCGATTTTGTCGATGTCTATAACGATGCAAATTGCGACATCGTTTCAAGCAAGTGGTTTTTTCGTATTCATGACCTACGGTAAAATTTCCAGTTCTGACCTATGCTTCGCGGGATGAAAAAAATCGTTCGACATTGAATGATGGATACCGATCTACCTTAACGTCCACAGGGGTCCAACGGCTTGATCAAAACGATTTTCACATTCGCCAAGGTTTGCAAAAGCTCGTGGAACCATGTCTTTCCACTTTAGTTCTCTCTTTCTCGTGCTATGGTAATGAAGCTCAAGTTCTGGGCCGACTGGTATTAAGCAGCAGCCGAGCGAATGTTGAGAGAGGGATAGAGAGAAGCGGAGGCTTGTAGGCCGTGTCGAAGGGACGAGTACAAGGTCAAGCCCACAGCTGTTTCACCCGTCCTTTTCCTCGTTGAGTTGAGAGGGCTGAAGAGGGCAGAATCTTCCTCTCCCCCCTCTCTCTCTCTCGCTCTCTCTTTCCTTCTCCATCCCCTACCGAGCGAAAGAGCCGTATTGATCCCCTTTCACCCCGAAACTCTCAACCAATCCCAACCTCCACGGCTTGGGAACCAATACGCCGTCGTTTCGCAAGGCCTATATTCCGCCCTGTCTTTCCCCCAAACATTACCCAATGTCCATTCCCACGAACTAAGAACAAATTAATAATAAATTATACAAATTAAGCGAAGGCCAATTACAACGTGGAATCATTTTCCAATTTCTGTATTCGCGTATCCAGAATTATACCTTTTTGCATGGATTCAACGATATTCGTATCAATCGTGCAATTTGTTTGCCACAATTGGCCGTTTGTTTAACGTTTGATTTTTTTTTTATAACGTCTCGATGCTGGGTTACACGAAAACATTAAACTCTTAATGCAAGGTCATCATATTCCTCCCCCCTCCGCGCCTCCAACTGCCTAATCTTTCGAGACTCAAATCTTGTTGCTTTTATTTGAGCAATGGTATTACAGATCGAATTGTTGGATCGCAACGAAAATTCCACATTTATTAGTCGACTCCCTCATTTGTTAAAACGTCGAAATAATTTTTTTTTTAAATTTATTTCTACTGGATCCCTGATAAAAAGCCAGCAAAAAAAACGACCAAGTCGATTAACGCAAATATCTCGAGCATAGCTACTTAAAACAAACGATTAATTGCATTTGAACGATGGAAACTTCAACAATATTTGGACATGTTAGATAAATAGGCCGCGGTGACGGAATGAGGAAAATAAAAAAAAGAGTCGATGAGCTTTGGAGAGAGTACCGTGGTGCCCTCGTTTTTTCTCTCTCCTTGCTCCCCGTTTCCTCGCGAGGTGAAAATTGCCCAAGTGCACTTGACTCTTTAACTTTGTCAGGGTCTAGCCGAAGCGTGCAGCAGCATCGACGTCCGAGAGTCGAGTCTGGAGCGCGAAATACCCGAGAGGAAGTGGAAAAAGATTTTTTTTTTTTAAGGAAAAAAAGAAAAAAGAAAGAAAAGTAAACAAAACGAGATAAGAGATCCGGGCTGAGGGTGCGAAAAAAGTATAATATATATCGAATTCTTCATACAGGAATATGGTCGCGTGTGAAAAGCAAAGCTTTTTAAAATGATACATTTTCGCAGGCAGAAAAATTGTAATTTCACGTACAGTATACTTGCAATTTTTGGTATTTTTTTTTTCATTTTTCATTCTTACGAAGACGATATTGTTCGATCAAGTGACAAAGCCTTTTTTTCTTCGAAAAAAAAGAAGGGTGATGTACGAGGGCTTTGAAATTCTCTGCATAATTCGAACGTAGAGACTGACAGGTGAAATGATAGATCGTCGTGCGTTCAATCTTCTTCGCGTTTTACCGCAAAGCCTGCTGCTGCACACCTCTGTCGAACTTGTATGTGTTACAAAATTCCGTAAACTTCGGACACACCTTTTACTCTCTTCCGTATTTATTTTCTACCGTCTTTCTTTTCCTGTTCTCAAAGTTTTCCCAACCTTGTGACGGAAGCTGTCTCCCCATCGATCATAAATAAACGACAGGATGATATATATATATAACTGAGTCAAGCCGGGAGCTTAAGAACTTTTTTTTTCAACAATATTTTTCCCTTTTTTTATGCATTAAATTTTAGTGCAACGTCAGCTCATTATTTGGCAACAAATAACTTGAAACTTGGACCATTTGTTACTTCCCATTAACGATAACTAATGGAGAGTACGTTCCTAGTAACGTATCATAAATCGTTTCCGAATTCTATAAAACTTTCATTGCGATGTTATTTTGAAAAATACAGCATTTTTTTTCGGTGTTAGAGATAACGATCAACAAAGACTGTTTTGTGTGATAGTGTTATCTTTGACGGAAGTTTCCTCACGTGCTTTTTGTCTGTCGAGTCGTAAACGAGCCTTGTTATTTATTATTCGGTGAATACTCGCTTGTAGCAGTGAATACCATCATGAGAGATTTCCAAAAGGATTTACGATTCGTCATGTTCAAGGTGACAGGCTACGAAAGGCATGGCCAAAGAGTCGACGTAGAAATAAATTATTCATCCCCAACTGATCATGCTTCTGACCCTCTTTGTATATGGATAGGAGGTCAGAGGGTTTATGCATCATAAATTGTACACAGAGCTGTTGGAAATAAGAATGAAAGACGTAGAGTCACTCTCAAAATGCTCTAAATATCGGAACGTAAATAAAGAATTAGGGTCTTGAAGGGTCATCGTTGAACGATGTATAATAGAAAACAGGCTATATGATGGAAATCCCGGAGAAGAAGAGTTCTAAACTTACAAAAACAAAAAAGAAAATATTTTTTCGTTAATCACACCAACGATCCGATGCCCAATGGTCTAGAGAACTCGATCAAGTTTCAAAATCGCAAATACAAAAGCTGAAGAGTAAAGAGTTACCGGAAATTCATTTGCCGGCTTGGTAAAGAGGCCAAAAGTGGAATATATTGTAGTGAAAAACTGTTCCATAGCTTGAATATTCCAATGGAAAAGCTTATGGATTAAGTTCTCAAGGGATTAAGCACTCATTTAGATAGCAAACTTCCTTCCTCTATCGAGGTCAAAGTAAAAGAAAAAAAAACAGAGAAAAAATATGTTGAAGAGGTTGAAACTGGATTCTTCGTTTACCGGCGATTATGGAGACCAGGTGAACATAGTTTTTCCGTTAATTATGGATAATAAGGAGGAAAAAAGGTGTTTGAAAAATACACGGAAAAAAAAATTCAGTACTGCCAACTACGCGATGAGGTTGGACGATTCTCGTTGCATCAATAGTCATATTACGTCAAGTTAATCACCCGGTA
>JABSMR010009350.1:0-11789 GCA_018902295.1 Dusona sp. PSUC_FEM 10030013 | reverse complement strand
AATTGAATCTTAATTTACTCTTTAATTTTTATTTATTCTTTTCATTTAGACGAAAATGAGGGTTTTGGCCTGGGTCAAAATGACCCTATAGCAATGAATTAGATTTTGGAGCTCCGAAAAAAATGGAAAAGAAAAATCTGATTTTAAAGATAAAATTTAAAGATTGCAATAAAATTAGATTACTTTAGGGAATCGAGGGAATATCTTACTTGTGACAAATTGGTAACTAGACCGGAGACAAGGAGAGCAGTAGTAAATACGGGTGTGGGAATGACGCCGCGCAGCGGACGATAAACCGTATCACGGTGTCTCTTGTTGATGAACATGGTCGAGTGAATAATCCTGAGTGCCATATTGACGCAGTTTCCAAAAATGAAGCCAACGGGACCGAACCACGTTGCGAGAAGATATGAGGCGCAGAGAAAAGCTGCGGATTCGTAAATCATTATGAGATTGCTTTTGTTTATCGTCGCGCTGTCCGCCGTTGCGTTAGTGTAACATTCCGTAACGCCGTTTATTCCCAAAAGCAGAACCGCCAAACAGTGTGCACGTAACAAGAGTACGGGCAGACTTGTGGTCAATTTGGCGCCTCCGTACAGCCACAAAAGAGTCGACGAGTATGATTGACCGAATACGAAAACGACCAGACCCAACGAGGCCACCGTTGAACACAGATGCGTCAAAACGGTTACGCTTTCACGGATTTTTGTCTGTTAGAAAATAAACAATAATAAACTTTTTTTTTCATTCGATTTGTTGGATTTATCGAAATCCAACAAATGTTTCCGTTCTTCAATAAATTTGTGGCCGATTATGGACTTTCAAAAAATTCCGGATCAACAAAGTAACTTTATTTTTTTAGTAACTCTGCAGGTTTTTTTTACTCATAAATATCATTTTTCTTAAATAATCCAGTAAGTAACTAAATTCTTTATCAAACTTATATAAATTTTTTTTAAATGTCACTATCTTGTAATATCTTTAGTATCAAAAACTTGAAGTTTGAATTAATCGATTGACCCTAACTTTGTGACGATTTCTTCCGGCATCTCAAAAACAGTGAATCTGGGCAATTAATTCGATCGCAACTTTCAAGCACTTGATGATGAAAAAACAAAGTGAAAAATGCTTTATAAGAATTCATTTAAATTTTGATTACTATTCATTCGAATATATCCTTTATCAAGCATGATTTTTCCGTGGAAACGACGGTTGGAAGTGCCCCGGACATAAATGACCGACTTCTATGGAAATGTAGTTACCTTTCTACAGGTTTAAAAATGGAGATATTTGTAGATGAAAATGTTTTCGAATGTGGATATCGGCCCACGATTTACTTAACCCTAATGCTCTACAACGAAGTCGACAACGACCCTAAATTCTTTTAGTAAAAATCTTCTATTTTTCATTTTTTCGAAAAAAAATTCGTTTTATCAAGTTTTTATCGTTAAATGTTGACCAAATGGGACTTTATCATACACTAATCTCTTCGTTATCAAAAAACGAAGAGAACGATGTATAAATAAAGCTTATTATCGCGCACAAAAAATATTTTATCCTAAAAAAAAGATTGGGGTCGATTTCGACCCCGTTGTAGGGGTTGCGGTTGGAAAAATAAATAGTAGGTGTTTAACATTCAACGTACCGGGTTTTGATCCGATAAAGATTGATCACGTTTGACCATTTGTGTAAAATAAAAATAGCCGCTATCTTCGATTGGCCGAAAGATAAATCTTGCAGCTAGGGATCCTAAATTATTCACAACTTCATAAGTACCCTATGAAAAAAGAGAAAAAATCACCAGAATAAAATTTCCTGAAAAAAATCAATAAAGAAAATATCGATGGAAAAATCGAATTTCGTTATAATTTTACCTGTTCAGTAAACGTCAGTACTGGAAGTATCGTCATTATTAATCTCTCGCCTTCCGTCAATATTTGCTTGAGTATGCCTTGTCGAAAAAAGCTCCACGTCAGTACAGTCAATTTTTCGTCGAAACGAACACCCTGCTAGGACACCATTTGGAGAAGACAAATGTACAAAAAAAAACCAAATTTTCCTATATTCCGATAATTCGTTACATACACTGTTCTGTAATTGTCCTGGCAAAAAATCCGTCACCGAATTAAATGGAAATTCTTTGGGTACCAGCTCGTCGGAACTATCGCGTACCGACAGTTTTCTCTTCCTGTTTGATTTCTTCAACGTTTTAATATAATAATGAAAATAAGTGTAATGACTGATTGTGTAAAATATCGCGGCGACTAGCTGTGCAACGCCAAAAGCGAGGAGAGCATTTTCTGGTCGATATAGAACCAATGGAACGAATGTGAGAGTTCGAAAAGCAATCATTGCTGTCTCGAGAATTATCTGAAATTTGTAAAACTTTCTTATTACACGTCCTCGATTGTAATTTCTATTTAACAGAAAAACAACAAAACACCATTAAAAGTGTTTTTTAATTTTTACAGTTTGATAACAAAAATTCGCCCCAATTTTACTTTAATACCTCGAACGGTATAAAATCATTTTTACCACTAGTCGGATATGAAATAATTGATATCAGAGCAAGAGAATGCATGCATTTCGCTCCAACACTAAAATTACCTGTAATGTTATATTTGTAACACGAACAGAATATTACATCACAAATGCCTTTGGCGATAAAGTCCATTTGTGAAAAGGAAGATAATTGAAAAAAAAAGGTAGCATACTTTCAGTCTGACAAAGAGGAAGGCGCTGGATACGAGCTGAACGACCAGAGACGAAAGTTCGATGATACAAGAAATGGCGACAGCTACAACGGCGAACGAATAGTATGACGGAAGAGCCTCGGTGGTCGTCAGAGTAAAGAGCCATATGTACCCGAAAATCAATGACATTATGACACATATGGGTACCCTGTGAAAATAGTCTTGGTACTCCTTAAAGCCCCAAAAGGAACACCATAATTTTAGCGCCAATTGTACCCAACTAACGTAAGCCACAACAAGTTAACGACTTGCGCCCAATTGTGATCGGCGGTGTTGGTCAGACACGCTTTCATAAACGGTTCTCGAGACAAGAACAGTATCATGGACTCCAGGAGTAGTAGCCTGACGTTCATCACACCCAATACCGCTTGACCCACGTGCCGCACGACAAAGGCATTTAGGACAAAAGTTACACAGCGACATAATATCTAAAAAGAAAAAAAACTAATTTAAAAAGTAGAAATACTCATTAACACAAAATTTACAGTAAAGTACTGAAACGAGAGGGGTCTCTCAGATACGTGTGAAAAATGGAATTCTGACATTTCTGGTTGGTTTGTTTTTTTCAAATATTTATCTGTATATTTGAACTTGACGACTGAAAAATTGTCAAAATTAAACAAATCATAATTTATTCCATTGTAACGATAAATTTACAATAGAAAATCATTGGATTTGATTTGATGATTTGTATTTTCTTTTATTTCGACAATTTCCATATATAAATATAAAAATTGTTGAAATGGAAAAAAATACAAATTTCTTTCATTAGCACTAAATTCAATGAGGATGAATGGGAAAGGGGTCGTGGAGGCCCATGTTTTTCACCTTCCAATTCTGTTACTTCAGGTTGGTTACTTTTCAAACATTTATATATTTTATTTACTATCAATTATATGTAAATATTGATGCAAAAAAAAAGTCCTTCTTTCGCATTAATACATAAGACTTCAATTTTTTGCTGGAAAGGAAAACAGAAAAAAAATATTGATTTGTCGCAACAAAAGCTAAGGTTACCGTCATACGGCTCTCCAACCCTCGGCTCGTACAATTGAGATTCCGTTTTCTGCGTCCGCATGAAAGTTACATTTAAAAGTACACTCATGGGTCTGGGAGACCCAAACGTTGTAAAATTTGCGATTTACTTCTTCGTGCAATTTTATTATTAACTCAAACAGTATTTTTGGAAAAAATATAAATGGCACGAGGATTGTGTCTGTACAAATCAGATCTTGACAATCTGCCCGTAAAGTAGAATTTTTTTTTGTTCTGACCGAATTTTGCTAAAAGGATAAAATTCGCAAGTTGGCCGGGTCCCACAGACCCAGTGTTTACAAATGGGCAGCAAAAAAATACGTACTTTTGAGGTTAATAGTTATAACAATTATAGTAATAGTTGAATGATATTAAAAATTCTAGACAAAGTAATGCTATTTGGTATTTTAATAGTTGTAGAATATAGTAATAAAAGTTGTCAAATTTAAACAAAGAGAAGACAAATTGACAAGTGCGTGGATTGTTCCCGACTAACCTGAAATACAATATTGAAGGAGGCATTTTCCAAGCTACTCTTCAAAATGTTCTGTGCCATATTGATAGAACGAAGTTACGTCGTTTAAGAGACAATCTCTCGCCTCGTGTGTTAAACTAATGAAAAATAATATTTTATCGGCGTGGCTGGACGTGTTTTCGTCGCCATATTTTAATTTTCTCGTAACCCTAACGTGCTTCAGCAACCATCCGCTGAAAGCGCCACTGTCGAATCAGCTGATCACTTGGCGGTAAACTGCATAGAACTGCGTCCTAACGACGTATTTTAAATGTCTATTATTCCACGTTATAAATATCGCCCAAGTTGAATTTTCTCAGTTATTTGTTATCAAAAGATTTTTGACACTTTTGGGACTATTAGCATGTACAATTTTTGATTACGTTTACATTTACGTTAAATATGTAATTTTTGGGCACAAAGAATTTATTCACAAAGTTGCGATACTTCATTTCGGTCTGATACGAGAAAATAATGCATAGATTTTTGTTTATTTAATAATTGTCTAAAACAATGTCTAACACCCGTTTTTACCAACGTTAATCGAAGTTTAAACTCAGTTCATCCTGTTGAAACTATATTAAAAAAATTGAACTGAGTTTAAACCGCGTCGGAGAAAACGGCCATGAATATACATCGAAATTTATTCAAAACATAATCAGTACTTAGAATGTTGCGTCAATCACGTACACCACTCAATGTCGAGCGGACATGTTATTGAGTTCGAATGTTATAGCATGGTTATAGCACACACCAGAGCGCAAACACCGAATGCAAAATAATATTGAGCATGCGTGTACATATCCTGCCAAAAAAAAAATCCAAATACGGGATTATCATTAATCACGACAGTAATCCGACCAATACAAAGATAAGATTATGCTCTTATTCAAATATATACGAACGCACAAATACAAGGCCGGTTATGTCATCGTCCATCGATTCGCATCGTCTCCACACAAGCGTATACGTGGGTTATCTAGCATGTTAACATAACCGGCGTTAAAAGGTTGACGACATTTAGAAAATATTGAACCATTAGAAATCTCGATCAAATGAATTAATTGCAGAAAGAAAAAAACAACTTTTATCCCCGAGGGTATATCTCGTGCAATTACACGGAAAATCCCCCCCGCGAACTTTCTATTGACTCTGTAAAATACACAGCTGTAAAGCTCTCTCTTTCTCTCCCTCTCGCTTTTTCTCTCGTTCTCGCTCGCTCTCTTTCTTGGTCGACGAAAATCTCGCCAGACTCACACGCAAGCAGAAACAGCTTTCGAGGACTTTCAGTACGCGCACGTCTTTCGCACAAGGTGTTATTACTCACAAAAATTTACTCTCAAGTCTTGAATTAATAAGTAATTTTCCATTTCGAAAGGTTTCAATTGTACATCGATAGATCGTAGATACATCGATTGCTGATTGTTGTTTTTCGAAAAAAGAGCAAATTGAAAAATCCTCTGATAAGCCAAGTGTTTAACAATTCGTCTTTACTACGGACGTAAGAAAAATTATATATCTTGTTCAAAGCGAGGAAATCTTTCGGATAAATCGATAAAATAAACATTATTTTGCCGATGCAATAATATCTCGATCGTTTTTTTCCCACGTTTTCGATCGCTTTCGATTTCCATATTTGTACCCCACTTTCACTCGTGTATAAAATTAACTTATTCTTATCAACGCTCATATCTGTCTCTCTCTCTTCTCGCTCTTAAGAAGTCGCAGATTAAAAACTCGACCGTTTTCTTTTTGCTTCTGTAGAATTTCTCAAAATCTCGTGATATCGTGAAAAATGCCGTATCGCGGTAGATTCCGTATTTTTGCGAAGGCGTGCCTCGTATCATCACGAGTGAATGGCACGGGTGATAGAAATTCGTTATTAATCGCCGGTCTCGCAACACGTATCGCAGTCAGAAACTTTTCATCCACCAAGGCGTTAAACATGAGGTAAGTTATAAATCAATTCCAAAATCATTCATCATCGATTTCCTTCTTTTTCCCGATGTTCTTTTGCCTCTCTCCACGATTACACGATTCTTCGACCTTAAAATTTTTCAATCGTCAATAATTCACGAAATTCGGTCAAAATAAAACATTATCTTAACGTTTTTCGATACGCAGTAGTTACGTGCTGCAATCGGCACTCGGAATAAAGTCCGAGTCATTCTCTGCCTTATAATTTTCTTTATAATCGTGAACTTCCACATAGATATTTCGTTATTTTTATTTTTCATCAATTCGTCATTATTTTCATTCTCCGCACATATACGTTCGTGTTGCTTTATACACGACCGACTTCGAAAAAAAAAACAGAAAAAACCGAAAAAAAGTGTTATAAAGAAGAATGTAAATTGTATAACGAGTTTTTACATAAAAATTATGAGAAAAAAGGTAAAATGTAAAAAATACGAAAGATTATTAATTTGTTGTAAATAATAAAAATTCAAATCATCAAGTTCAAGAAAAATTCTTTGTAATTGTTTAATTTTCGAAATATTCAAGGTTCGTGCAATTTGTCAACAAAAATGGGGGTCAGCAACACCTCGGAGTTCAGTTACAACCGGGTGGTGATATTATTGACGTCTCTGCAGTAAATTCAAGGATTCCCAACAATTTGAAGAAGTTCCTCGAAGGCGGAGACGAACTTTTGAATAAAGCTAAACGGTAAAAAAAATGTTGTACCCATCGTAATAATTTATAATTATAGACAAGAAAGAAAAAATGTGTTGTTCGTAATTTAATTTATTTACTAGATATTTAAGAAGGATTTTATGCATTTTTTGGGCAATTTCTGTATTAAAAATACTCTTCCTTTCTTCAGGAGCGAAGACAACGATTTAAAGGCTCTACTAGAGAGGTTGGTCCCATTGAGCGTGAACCCGACTGTTTTTTTGTGCTTTCAGCATCATTTGTGCGTTTATTTTCTTTGTCCCTGGCATAACGATAATTTTTTTATTCATTTTTGACCTCCGATTAATAATTGCAATTAAAAGTGAACGTTTCTGATCAGATATTGGATTCCCGTCACAGGATGGAACACAAAATTGGCAAAATATTTGTTTTCATTTCCCCTGCAAATGTCCTTTGTCGATAATGCCGTTTGTCGTTGTAATGAAAAATATTCTAAGAGTTTTTTTTCTCCTTACCGCTAAATCTCGTATTAAAAAAATGCCCAGAAACTATGATGAATTTTGGGTCGTGGGAATGCTGTGAAAATCCTTTTTTAACTACTGACAAAATTTTAATGAAAATTTGAGACAAAATAAAAAAAATTTGGTACGATAAAAAAATGTGATGAGGAAAAGATAGAAAAATTGACTGAAAAAAAAAAAGTATCCGCGGTGTTCCAATAATGCAATTTTCAACAGCGTGAACAAAAGTGTTTAAATTCCCCATGGAGTGTGATTAAAATCCATATAAATGAAATAACGTATCATTTTTTTTGTGGAAATTCCTTGGGAAGGATAATCGAGCGTTAGAATAAATGGAATGAAATTTTTTTACTCATTTGTCTTATCGCCAACAGAATCATAGCGGAGGGACGTAGCAGTATAGCAGAATCAGAAGTAAACTTTCTCGCACCCATAGATCGAATGGACAAACTGGCCTGCGTCGGGCTTAATTACAGCGGTCATTGCCAAGAGCAAGGCCTCCAACCACCCGAGAGCCCTGTTATATTCAGCAAATTTCCGAGCAATATTATTGGGCCTACAGACAATCTTGTATTGCCATCGATATCCGAAGTATGCCAAAAAAAAATAAACTAAAAAAAACATTAATTTCTTGTAATATTTTAAAAAAATGAAAATAAATTTCTAGTCAAAATTCCTCTGAGGAAATTTTTTGTACATAAAGAAATGAGAAATTTGATTTGTAGTTCTAATTTCTCGTTATTGCGTATCAAATTCCGTTTTTCACATTGTAAAAAAATGAAAGGAATTAATATTTCGTTACCATTCGCTATTGCGTAATATTTTTTGAAGTACGAATTGATTTATTTGTTCTGTTTATAGAAAGTAGATTGGGAGGCCGAGCTCGCAATAGTTATCGGCAAAAAGTGCAAAGGTCTGAACAATCACGAGGCGGAAAATTGTATATTCGGTTACACAGTTGCCCAGGACATATCAGCTCGCGACTGGCAAAAAGGCAAAAGAAACGGTGGCCAATTTCTTCTGGGCAAAGCAATGGACACTTTTTGTCCTCTTGGACCAGCTGTTGTTACTAAAGAGTCGATAGGCGATATTAATAATCTGAGTATTAAAACGTGGGTCAATGGCCAACTCAAACAGGACGGTAACACGAGCGAAATGTTTTTTAAACCTCATGACATTGTCGCCTATATTTCACAGTAAGTACAAAACCCTGTTTTCAAATAATTCATTAATTTTAATAATTGACGAGAATTAAATAATATTTCAAAAGGAATAACTTTGATTTTCATCAATTTCATTCATTTTTCAGGTTCATGACGTTATTGCCCGGTGATGTAATCCTTACTGGTACTCCAGGAGGAATAGGATATGTACGCGATCCTCCAGAATACCTTAAGGTAGCAAAATTAATTTCAATGCCATAAAAAAGGGCCCCAATTTTGTTTATTTTAGAAAGTGTAGTACTTTGGGTTTCATTCGTTCATTGTCGATAAACAAAACTGTAAATTTGCAGGCAATTAAATAATTGATTTTCTTGACACTGGTCCAAAATTCGAACAGCAATTATTTTTTTTATTTGGATCAAACACTCGAAATCGCATAATTAATTACAATGTATTTTTGTTTGACAGAAAGGAGATGTCCTAGAGACGGAAATCAGCAGTCTCGGTCGTTTGAAAAACAACGTCGTCTGATTGGAGAATTATCTTGACGTGCAATATCTATCTTAAAAATGGTCATTTTTTTTGTGATAAGATGACGCAGAGAATCAGAGCCAAAAACCGTGAAGGACGTTTCCTTCGAAGTCTAAGAACGACCTGCCGAGAAAAACTTATAGTTTGGAGAAATGTTTTTTTTTCTTTCTACAAAACAAAGAGCAAACAAGCAATTTTTGGTAAAACGGCACAAAAAACATGTCCTAAAATCGATGTCTCATTTTTTCGGAGGATTTTCATTTCCTGAATTATTTGCCATTGAAAAAATCACTGTCTCTTTAAAAAAAATTCAATTCATTCAATAATTCAGGACATAAAAATACATCGAAATCGTGTTCTCAATTGTTGCCCAATTTTATGGAATGTTGTTTTGCAAATTTCAGCCCAAAGTACTTATAGCAATCTCAGTATAAAGTCAAGCCCCTGCGAAACATCACGAACACTGTTTTTCAAGCCGTTTTTCATTTGGCACATAAGTACCGATGATAAGGCTTCCATTGAGCCAGATTCGAAATACCCTTGAAAAAGTGACATTGACCATGATAAAAAATGGCATTATTGACTGAGATTGCCTTGTCGGTTACCTAAGCTTTTTTATTCATTCCTCCAGTCACTGATATTTACTGTACCTCGAGTACTGTTTTTTAAAAACCACGCCGAATACTGCAGCCTTGAAAAATAATGGGCCTTTTGTTATTTTCGATGTACAACTTTATTAAACATTTGTACGAATTTAATACAAATTTTATTCTGAAAAATCATGCATTTTTTAATTTTCTACCAGTTTTAGGAAACCTTCCTCATTTGCTTCCATATAATCGGAATAAATCTTTTTTTTTCAATAATTATAAAGGATTAATGGAACTGAATTAGTCGTTTTAGCCGTTAATGTGTACATTGCCCTGGAGTAGTGAACAGATTACATGGGGTCCGGAGACCCCAGCGTTTTAAAACTGCCTAAATTAAAAGTAATGAATATTGCAGCTTAAAAAAATTAGTCTATCATTTTCAAATATTTTTAAAAATTGACAGAATAATTTATTATCGAAAAATATATTAATTTGTTAAAAAAAGTTATGAATTTTCAAAAAACCAGGTGTTGGAATTTAGACTCGAACTTTGTCCGAGGTCTCCTGGACCCTTAGCGTACTTTGAGGGTTGAAAATTCGATAAATATATGAGCTGCCTCCATCCACGTTATTGCTACAAAGTCGAAACTTTGCTATAAGCTTTTTGAGAAAACTCTCAAAAAAGAAATTTCGATGTGAAAATTACAGTCAAAAAAGTGACTGAAGTTTAAAAAAACGTTATTTCGGGGTTTTTGGGTCGAATTTTGAAAAACAAAAATTATATTCATTTTTGAGAATTGTCCACTAACTTATCGACTGAGTTTGCACAAACAGTTAAAAACTTGTCCGCAAGTGGCGGTACTTGTAAATGCTCAAAGTTCGTGCAGAAAGCGACAGAAAAAAATTGTATCGAAATTATGCTCGAAGATCGTTATTATTATAATATTATTAGAGATCGATTATATTTCCGATATGACCGAAGAGCCAACCACCAATAATCAATTCTGGGGTGAAAATTTCTGCAAATTGGATCTCCTGTTCCCCCCGCCATTTTGTTGCTTCGTGGCTACGTCACCACTTCTTTTTTTTGGCTCCATCGTTTTGTCTTTGTCTTTCGTCTCCCCGTTATATACGGATCTACACGGATCGTAGACACAAAGCTCGAACGCGACCACAAAACACACACACATTTGGCGTGTACACATATATGGAAAACGTGTACACGTGTGGTGTGGTCTTTACCGTTTCACCTGTCGTCAAGTGACGATCGAGGGCCGACCGCCGAACTACGTAAGCTCAACACTCAAACGCACCATACTTCCAAAATGAGAAGAAAAAAAAACCTAAGCGTTTCATTCAAAAATCGTTGAACTCGTCATACACAAATTATGCAACGCAAAACATTTCATCTCGCTGCTAAAAAAAACGATCGATGACCCAGGCTGAAAAGTCTGTCTCCGATAACGGGAGAAATTCGTGATAATTCGTAAATAACAAAAAAATCTGTCCATTGCAGAATCCTCAAGAAGATCGGGAAGGGGAAGATTTTTCGGGCGATCGACCAATCACGTTACGTCGATAAGTACGACTGCATAAAAGTAAACGAGCAAAAAGATGGCGCTGTCGGTAAATTCCGAAACATTTGATGATTCCTAGCTCAATTTGAGAGACGTATATATATTTTTTTCATATTCGCATAGTTCGTGGTCAGTAACTGGGGTTAAGGAAGAGTGAGAGAGAGAGAGCGAGAAAGAGGAGAGCGAAGGGGAAAATGTCGGTGCGTTGGTGGGGTCCGTCGTGCGACTAGCGACTTTCGCCCACTGTTTCTCGCGATTTTGTCGAACATACTTTTTTTTTTTATTTTTCCGTTTCCCACGCGAGAACAAGTAACGAAAAATTATTTGATTTGTTTGAGTGTTCGTTAAAAGGTGGAAAAGGATTGAAATTGACGGGTTTCTTGGGTCGAGAATTTTTCTGTTATACACGCGCGTGAGAGGAGCCAGAGCCTTCGATCGTTATAAAACCTATATACATATATATATATACAC
>JABSMR010009339.1:0-11790 GCA_018902295.1 Dusona sp. PSUC_FEM 10030013 | reverse complement strand
CTAAAGTAACAAAAAAGTGCAAAAAACCGGATCTGAATACGTTAAAAAATAAATAAATTAGAAAAATTCAAGAAAATCGAGATGGTAACGTCGGTTACCACCATGTTCCGAAGGGTTAAGAGTTCGTCCAACACATCTCTATAAAGGTGACCCATAATATGACCAAGAAAATGAAACAAAATAATTTTCTTTCAATGGTGAACAAAAATGAAATCCTTACCTTAATTGAATGCATTGAAAAATAAAACATTGATTATTTATCCAATTAGAAAGTATGAGACGTAGAATTATTACTTTACAAATAATAGTTGCAATTGACTACCTGTTTAGCCCTCCGAGTTATAGTTGGATGCTTATTTTTAAATAGACATTGATGTCCTGAGAATGTCAAAGCGCATTTACAGTCGCCATGGTCCGTTGAAATAATTTGTTTCACCGTAAAAAGGGTAATTCAAATAAATGTAACACCAGTGTTATGCTACACTGAGAAAATAAATTTCTTAAATCAATAAAGTTTTCGTTGAATCAACAAACCCTACGGTCATGGGCGGCGCACAAAACATATGCTGTTCACTCGCAACAAAGATTTGTAAGAAATTGAAGCCAGAAATTTCAGTTTGTTCGCCATAATTCGATGATTCAATCAATTTACTTATCTCAGTGTGTGCTTCAAACGGTTATATTGAGTTTACGAATGTAATTAGTTAACAAAAATAAATTGGACAAGAAATTGGAACGTGTCAAAAAATACTAACGATATTTTACGTAATACTTATGAATAACTCTCGCTGTTTACTACGTATATTATGAAATACTATTTATTCAGATTTATAAATTGGGAAAAAGAGATACAAGCGCGCTCAACCTCGAAAGATTTTAGTCAAATTAATTGGTCTGCACAGCCATTATTTCAAGTAGCCATTTTAATCCTGTCGTTTATTCGATACCAATACACATATTTGTGCATTGCGCATATTTGTGCATTTGTGACTCGCGAGAAACATCTTCTTAAAACATAGCTAATGAATGTCCTCTTACTTTTGACACACAGTTTGAAATACGTTTGACCCATAAAATACAATGTTAGTAAATAATACCTGTTTAATAATAGCGTACAAGTGGGTACAACAATGTTCTTTGTTTCTACAGATCATTGCGATGACTCCAATGTAAAGAGCATTTTCTACAGACATTCGGAATTCAAAAATGCATTTTTTAAATTCTTATCAAATTTGGTAAATAAATGTGATACCAATTATTCAGCTGATAAAAACTGGTATGAGCTGAAATTTGAAAAAATATCCAGTTGTTTGGCGTTTTTATAAAATGGGTGATAAGAAAATGTAAATTGTCAAAAAAAATTCCTTCATTTTCTATAATGACACGAATATGTCAACACAAGAAAATAATAGCGCAGACGAGTCAATAATGATTTTCCAAATTAGTGCAATAAGTTCGTATCTTTTTTTGCATTCTTGCCAGTCGACATAGACCGTCAATACTTTTTACCTCGAACAGAAATATATTGACAATTTCAATGAAAGCGTTGAAGAGGCAAAACGGAGTTGTGAAACAAGGCAATTTCCGTTTGCCAGGAAAAGCGACAGGAAAATGAAAGGGAACAAAAGATAAAGAGGTTAAATAAAACAGCTGTACGAAGAAAAGGTACCGCGGGCGACAAGTCGACAACTTTCCACACAAAAAGAAGTCTCGTCAACTCACTTCGTAACTATACCTCTCAAGTTTCTCTACCTTTCTTTCTTTCTTTCCCTCTCTTTTTCTATTTTTACCAGAGCAATGTTACCGGAAAGACATTTGACACTCGCATGTTGTAAATCACGAGTGATTATACTGTAATCCAAACTAGGCGAATAGCCACTAAATTGAATGAATAAATTCTACGATTTTCGTGACATAATTATCAATAATGACTTTCGTAGAACGAAATCGTCATTTTCGTAATCCTAACCGTACCATATTTTCCAAATATTTTTCTCAATAGATTTTCTGAACTGTATGTTTCATTTTTATGAAAAATTAGTAAATAATAATTGAAGAATATAAAAATAAAATTAAACGATAATAATGAGACCTGCAATCCTTATTTCTTCAAATACAATTTTGAGTCGGTGGCTCGATCAAAAAAATTAGTTTAATATTTAAAAAAATATATTACGTCGCAATCCAATTTTAACAACACACGTTACGGTCAGTTTATTTTCATTTGTTTACCTCAGTTACGTCACAAACTTATTTTATCACAATCAAATGATATAAATCTGAGAAATTCTTCCTTCCGTCCCGTGTAGAAGTGATTATCATGCCTATTAAGGGCATAGATCAGTCGGTATCTCGCCAGCGTGAGTGCGAGAGATAGCAGCAAATTTCGAAAGTGAAAATTGTCCTCACCGTCCGTCCAATCGGAATAAAAAAAGTCTTAGCCCATTTTTGGCATTTTTCTGCGTGGGCTAAGACTTTTTTTTATTTCGATCGATCAAACGATGGCGAATATTTTCACTTTCGAAAATGCGAAGCGAGCGGGACGACTGATGCATGCCGTTAATGTGAAAAGTTGTCGCTTTTCCAATATTCTATACATACGCATACGATGAGATTGAATTAAGGTTAATCTTCATTGCGTTATGAGAAGAATATTAGATTTCCTTAACAGTTTTACTTCCTGTTAGTGAGGTGTGGATGAAACTCGAAGTATTAGACTCGAACCACACCCGATGTTGTGAAGTTTTTGCCTTCTCTCACTATTCTGCTTTGTCTTATTTTTTTAGTGGGATATATCCGAAAACTCATGATATAAGAAAGTTTTGGTAAAGTGAATGTTAGGGTGTGGAAAAGCAAAAGACTTTGGACGTGCCCGATGATGAATTACGTGAAATTTCCATTGATATAATAATAAAGTTAAGGGCTACTGACATTCCCATAAGCGGTTACTTCGAGACCCTGCATTAAGAGTACGTGCTGAACATAAAGAAACTCGAATAAAGGTAAATCTTCTGAACTACCATCAGGAAAATTCTACAGAGAAATCAAGGGTGAATTGGACGCGCATTAATATACAGCAAACGTCTTATTCAACGTACGTATCATAGAAAAAAAATGTTCGAAACAAAGAATATTTGGTTTTGGAGGTAAAAAAAGTAAATAGTTTGATTTTAACTTTCGAACTTGTGAAAATATTGTAATTAACTGTTTTTGAAAGAATTCGAACAAAAAAAAAGTTTTTGGGAAAGTTGGAAGAAAAAAATGATATTTTCCCATAAATATGCCAAAAAAACGATTGTGCTTTTTTTATCGGGGTTCCTAATCGACTGCTTTCATCCCCCGTTTCGAATGCAACAAAAAAAAGCGACGATTGGTCCACGAGGACACGATAAATGTAATTGAATTTTTCTGTTTTCTTCGAAGGAGTTGTTCTGTATGTCTGACCACTTGTTCACGAAAGTACGTTTTTTCAAGCGTCCCCTAAATTTACTCTTCTCATGAGACATGCAACATGCGTCGAGGGACCGGACTCAAAACTACGAAGGGCAAAGCGTGCCTCGGTGCTGGCAAAGTTACGCAAGACGGAAGTTTAACACTTCAAACATTTCCACTAAACTTTCTAGGAATTCTGAACCTCGATTTCTTCCATCGAACTGTTTTTATTTTCTCATCACATTTCAAGAGAATAAATAAAGATAAAAATATTGAAATTAAATAAAATAAGACAATTTTTCCAATTACCAATCCTACACTTTCCTATTAAATTGTACTTTTGCAAAAGATCTCTTGACAAAGCCTTAGTTCGCGATTTTTTGTTATTTTAGTTTTCGAAATTTTTACAAAATTTTTAATTTTCTTGGAAATTTTTTTTTGGAATTTTTTTAATTTTCAAGTTTATTAATTGCTTTTGATTAAAAAAATTATAACTTCACCCAACGAAGTGAAGTAATTTTTCTATTAGATTTGTCTTGACGTTGGACCGATAAATACTTTGAAAAAAAATTGATCCAAAAGTGTTTGCTTTCACGTACATGAGCAGTCGACGACAAAGTTTATTTCTGAATCAATTAAAAAATGTTGACAAGCATTTTTAGCATCTACCCGTTGATGAATGTGTATTGCTGTGTTGATATTTGAACAACTCCAGACGATAATTAAAGCTGACCGACCGATAATGATGGTTCGTACTGGGATGATGGTTGGTATGTCGAAGCGGAACAAAAATATACGATATATTCATCCACTGAAATATTCATCAAGTTCAATGTTGTCCGAAAGCATAACGCTCCCACGCACTTTCCACAGACTTAATATTTCGTGGTTTCCAAAAATGAATAAAACATATGACCTAATGAAATATTTATGTATTACGATTAACGTTAAGCTATTCTAGTGACGAGAAAAAAATCTCGACGAGTCAAGTTTTCGGGAAACGGTTATATAATCGTGGGACGTTAATTGCGAAATTATTTGTCAAGGATCTTCATTCGATCGGGATGAATTCTGTCAATTTAGTGTTTTTCTTTGAGTCCATGAATAATATAATTAGAAAGTTCTGTCTGTTCTTCGTTTGAATAGAAAATCATGTTACTTATCACGTAATATCGAACAACGGACGAAGATGTAATTACTCGACGACAATTTGAAGTTTATTAAGTTCTTTAAATAAATTCTGTCATCAGCAGAATGCGAAAACTGAAAGCGAAACTTTTATTCAATGAATGACAAATAAATAAGATCGAAAAATCTTTAAGGAAGGCTGGTGCACCGCAATTTTTGGACTTTTGCTCGACATAAAACATGGTAAGTGTATCCCTGTATATTGGAAGATCATTTGTTTGCGTACAAATGTGAGTTTTCATATAAAGAACCTTGATATTTTGTAGTTTGAGAGAAACCAGGCCTGCGACGATTAAATTATGGCAGGCGGAGTGTTTACACCCACGATTGAAGCAAATTTTCACGAGAAAATCTGGCTGCCCGATTCCATGGACGTGTACAGAATACCTGAAATTATATATTTTCCATACATTCCTGATTTAGAGCTAGTCTCGTCCGAGGGTTAATTCGTCATCGCTCTTACAGAGCTTGTTACGTCCAATACAAAGAGCTGAGTATACCTGACTTTCTACGCACTCTAAATAGACATAATAATAACAATTGACAATGTGTATAATTCTGCACCGACAATTCGGCCGCTCCAATTGAAATCTACGACAGATCTCCCATGGATTTAATACTGAATTACTTGACCACGGCATTTCATTGATAGTTTATTTTAAGGTTGCGATGAATGTTCACCCATCAGATTGTTAAAACTTGACTGAACAGTGAAAACATTGATTGCATTTCTCAACCAACGGTTGCTATTTCTGTGACTTTAAATAAATTTACCAAGATGGTAGACCCTCGGAATATACTTTTTTTAACTTCCAAACAAATATTAATATTATATTTGTGTATATTTTTCACAAATGTAATACTGTCCTCGCTAAAAATAGAAAAATATCTTTTGTCGAATGCATTTACGTTAACATAGTGGTTTGAAAATTCGAAAACTTTTCCAAATGTAATATCTGAAAAATTCAGCATACAAATGCCGAATGCTTTTGACATTTCGAAAAATGCTAGACACGATCTTGCAACTACGAAAATAGAACTGCGTAAATATCAGCTATATTATACACATATCAATATTCCTGATATAAAAATGACAACATTGAAGTACCAACCAATAAATTAACCAATTCGTCTACTAAAATAAAAAACCCTTATAGTAACGATTATTTGGAAAAACACTAGAACAAAGTAGGCTAATGGTAATCAATATGATATTCACGCTTTAGGGTATAATTGTATGGCTTTGATGGGAACAATTTGTAATTAGTTGATTCGTGTGTGATAGGGGCAAACGTGAGTGACCGATGAACACAGTGTTGCAGAGTATGACAATTTGCTATAATACGTCAATGTAGGTGAGCCCACGACAAAGGATGGAGGGGGTTGGAGGAGATAATAATAGTGAAAAGACATGTGCCCGTATTACGTGGACCAACCGCAGGGATAATGACATTTCGTGACATCAATTCGTCTGCTGTGATCAATTTACATTGGATCGAAATGTCTCTTCTCGGTGGACTAATAACCCCGTGGGGTGTGCTCATAATACCTGTATCCCTATGAATACCTTATGCACCCAATAGCGCGTATATAGTCTGAGGTGGATTCAGTTGATTGGACGCATTCGTAAACGTGAACCTGATTCTATAGGGCACAAGCCAAACGCCACATTTCTCTCGATTCCACGTGACGTTCAATATCCTACCTGCTTTCCAACCCTCTGTTGGCAAACCCCCATGGTTATGGCGAACATTGTGATGCAGAATATCTGAAGGGGCAACAGCAAACTCTTATTTCAGAGAATAAGGTCGTCCGGTGCGTAATGAGCCTGTATATATTCTTTTATATACTTGTATGATCAACTGGAGACAGAATCCAGCTTTTCAAGCTTCATTTATGCTCATTATTTATAATAACTATACTTCTCGAGTAGTTCTCGAGCTTCGATAATAGTTATACTTGTAGCGAATGTCACACGAATGAAGTGTTCTTTGGAAAAATAACAACTAAAATAAAAAAAATCTAGAATTGAATTACAAGCAAAGGAAAATACTGTTGCGAAGACTGAGATATACGCATCGAGCTAATTTTCATTCGTCGATGTATATCACGGAGTTGCAACGCGCATTACTTTAGCTATGCAATTTTAGAACAGCGGGAACGAAGCTTGCCTCGTAGTAGCTCCGTAGGTCATGAAATTGAAGGTACAAGTCACGTGCGAAACAGAAAATGCAAGAGAGCGAAAGAGAAAATGAGGAAGATGAAGAGAAACACCACGTGGGCGCTGCGGGAGACGAAAACCCTCTGTACGAATGCGGGAGATCGAATAAAAATAGTCCGGAAATTAACCGCTATGAATGGACTCTCTTTCGAATTTACATCTCATTTTTCGATCGTCCTATTTCCAATTCGCTGCATGTTATTCCTTCGGGGCTTTCATCTGCATCAACGCAATATTCTCATTTCGATGAGTTTATATTGATTTTAACAACATCTTTTGTTCATTTTTAATACGTAATTCGTTCTGGCTTTTAAAGACCTCAAATAAAATTACGTCCCTTCATTATCATAACACTTTTCTTCGTTGAATATGCAAAAAGAAATCAATTTAGTGTGCAAATCGATTGTGATTTTTCCTTCAAATTCATGATAATAGCACAGCGTATAAAACATAAAAATATATCGAAAAAATATAGCCGAGATTTATTTGAAAAAATGAGAATTGACTCATAATGTGGAGTAAAAGATTTAACGGTAAAATAATAATCAGCAGTTCTGAATTTCGCGTGGATTGGCCGGAATTTTTCGCACGGAAGCGTATGAAATTCTTAGATCTGGATAGCATCGATCGCGTCGAAAAAAAAAAACATGAAAACTTATTTCATAAAAAGTGTGGCGTGAAGTCAATTAATGAGAACGGAGGAAGTCAATTTTCAACCCGTCGATTTTGTTACTTTTAAACTCCAAAAGTAAACATCATTTATATCAGAATTTCCACATCCTGGCCGCCTCCTCCGTTTCGCCTAATATTTACGTTATAACATGTGTTATACAATGTATTCAAGAAAAGTTTGGAGCCAAAAGTTAGCAGCTAGCAAGCATAATGGAACACGAAACCGGTGGAGCCGGTGTTTAATTACCTTGTAAAATTACACGTTCAAAGTTTTTAATCATTTTAAGGAATATAGAATTAAAACGAAAATTACAAAATCAAATATTGGAGTTCTATCTTTTAAGTAAAATAATGTCACGACCTAAATGTGTAGAAATAAAAGAAACGACAAATTTGTCAGAGCTTTATGAATTTTGTGATAAAATATTAATTCAAATAAAAAACAAATAACAATATTAGTGTCAAATTTTATTGATGATTTGTGTGTAAATATTTGGTCCCAATGTTCCATTACGGATTGGTAACTTTTTTAAAATATTTTTTCATACATTCTTCACTTAATTTTTCATTTTTCTTAACGTTCAACGCGTTTAAACCCATGAATCTTCGACACTCTTTTCCTCTTTTGTGTGCGTCTCTCTCTCTCTCTCTCTTTCTCTGTCTCTGTGCTTTCCCTGCTTTTGAATGAATCTCTATATAGTTCCATAGCAAAGGTGGATAAGCGCTGAAAGTTTTTCTTGCACCCCATTTATCTCCAACATTAATTCCATGACCTAGTTCATCATTTTATCATTTAGCATCCGTAAAGTTTAATCAGTCAAAATTACTTTTATGAATTCATGTTATTTGTTATGCACTTTTAGATAATTGTAAGACGTTTGTAGAATTCGTTGATGTCAGAATGCAGTGCATTTTTTCATATCAACAATTTTATCTTTAACAATAATTTACTTATTAAATGTTGTTTTCGTAAATTCTATAAATCATCATCAAAATCGCCATAAAATCGAATTATTCGTTCTATATATAATCCGATAAAATATTATCTTTATTAGAAATATATTTATTTTAATTGATGGGCCATTCCTTCATATGGCTTTACGTCTTATACCCATTCCAATTTTTCTCGGACCACCACTACCACCACCACCACCCCCTGTTTACGGGTGCGTCCGAATTATCTGACAATTGTATGAAATTTGCCGAAAGTGAAGGGAAACTGCAGAAAACCTTGTCGATGATGGAACACTATTTGAACGAGCACTTTTAAATATTCGTACCAGAACGCCCTTCCGATAGGCACCGAAAATAGATTTATGTAATTCATATCACATCGAATATTTGATTAATTAAAATTTTCAGTATATTGTCAAGTATTTAACAACTTAGTGATTTTTAAGACTTAATATTCTAAGTATTTGGGATTAGAATTTAGTCGGAATTGAATTTCATTCAAATAATTAACACCTCGAATTAATGTTGAATTTGAAATATGTGTGTTGGAGGTACCAAAATAAATATGTAAAATAGAAAGGTGTTTGAGTGCATCACACAAGAATATAGATTTTCTGTTCAAACTCAATATGAAGAGGATACCTGTTAAAAAAGCGTGCATTCCATTCCTTAATTATAGGCGAGCTGAGTGCTAGCGGCGAATGAATATTTAACGAGCACATTAATGTTTATATTCTTTCGGACGAACGGGTGAGACACGTACGATGAGGCAATGAGATTCCGCATAAAACGGAGATTCGGTCATTTCACATCTCTTCTGAAAATATATAGATATTTAGGGAAGAAACAAAAGGAGCTTTCATGTAGAAACATGAGAACCGCGGAACTGATATCTACAGTTGATGGAAATGAAGGTACGCTTTAAACCGAGAAGCTTCTATCTTGAACTTTCATTTCGGTGGTTTTCAGGATATTAAGATTGGTAACCAATCTCTTTTAACCCCTCTTTCCTTCCCTTCGTCTCTCATTCCCTTTCTCTCTCTCTCTCTTTCTATTTACCTCTTGCTACAGTATTTGTCCCTCGGATATGATATATATACGAATAATTAATTAAAAGCAGTTATAAACAGCGCTGCAACCGCACTCTCGAGCAAAAGAGCCCCTCCAGGAGATTCGATATAAGAGCCAACAACCCAAGTATTAATCTCAGTCGCTCGGAATATATGAAACCAACTTTTAAATTTCTTCAATTCATTTTTAGTTCATAACATTTCAAATTTTTGCAAAATTTACCCTCATTCGAGGCAATAATTGGAACAAATTTTCAGTATATTTATTGCATCGTGTATTTAATAAAAGAGAAATATAATTTTTGACAAAATGCGTCTTTGAGACACGATCATTATTTTAGCTCATATTTGAAATTTAACTAAAATCCGAAAATTAAAACCATCGGAAAATATGACATCAACGAGTTTACATACAAAATTAGGAACATTAGTAATTTTACATCAATTTACGATTTCAATTATATTTAAAAATATATGTACACATGTGCATATTTTTATCATCGTTTTTTTGGCTTATCTATGTCATAAAAGTATTCTATAAAAATAAGATGACAAAAATTTATCATAAAAATGTTTAATAATAATTCTATGAGATTGTATTAAAAATAAATTATTTTTTTTGCACTGAAATTTATTCCATCAATAGAAAACGGTCTCAATTGATGATCCATGGATCACTATTCCATGTCATTCATAATGTTTAGAGTGAAACACATCGTATTGGTATTTATACCGAGTTCTATTTCAATCTGACGCGACCAGTCCAACTAACAGTTTACAGTACATGGTTAATAGAATTCCATATTGCATGCGAGGTTTATGTGGATATTTAAAGTACAAGGAGTCGCAAAAATCACGACCAATCGATGAAGGGTAGAAAAAATCGGAAACTGTAAACAAGTCCTTAACACTTTTTCTTCTTAGCAGATCTCAAAGTTTTGAAAAGCTTTTATCTACTTTTCTTTACTTAGTAAACTAACATTTTTCAAAAATTCACAGCCTCTTGAAAGCTTAAACAATTCATCAGCTTTTCCCCAAGTCGGAACCCAACACCTTTTCTTTTCCGATATTCTTACTGCATAAAGAACGTCGAACCGACGTCATGATCTTTCCTGAAGTTGGAGCAACTCTTTGCACGAAATCTATCTCCATTTTGATAAAATCTGATCAATACTCCGTGAGAAGAAAAAAGAATAGGGGAGACAGAAGCTAAAAGTTTGGTGGGTGAGCTGTTCCGATGTCTTTGTTTTCGAAAAAAAGGATCGTTGTAATGTTTTTTAAATAAATTTCGAAAAAGCAGCCGATTGTAATCAAGTATTGTGTTTAAGAAACGGTTAAATCGGTACTTTTGGCCTCGATCTCTCTTTGTTCCTGAAATCGAAAATGCAAACGAATGCAAAGAAAATGCCAAATTTTTCATCAAATTTTACCCCAAATAATCGAGCGACGCGGCCGTATCTAAACGCCAAGTATTGAAAAGAAAAAGTTTCAAAATTAAAAGCAATGCTTCTTGAATGAATAATTGAGAAATACGTAAAACTGAAATAGTTCCGTTGAGTTTTTGATAAAGTTTAAAAATGTATGAATCGTAAATGCAATCTGGGGCAGATTTGTTCCCTGATGTTGTCGATAACTTTTATCGAATGGAAAAATCGACGCATCGATTATGGAAGAGTGGAGCGAATGACATTCCAGATTAATCGTGATCTTTGGACGGCGTTTCAAAATGCGCTTGGCCCCATGTTTCCGTTTTTTCTTAGATCGTAATGCGACTTATACATCAAGATTTCTTCGGGAGGATCTCGGTCGAAATTGCCTCTCTGCACGAAAGCGATCAATCTGATCGACGTTCACTTACAGCGGGGGCAACCGAGCGAACGCGATATCGCACGTCTTCGACTGTGCTTCCTTTCTTCTCCATCTACTCTATTCACCAGGTTTGAGCAGCTTTTTCCTAAATCCTCCGAGATCCTGTAATGCACTTTTACAATGTTCCACATCCATTCATATATATGTCCTCGCGTGAATATCTTCGATCTCGATAAAAAAAATCACGAATTTTCAGGTTTCCTATCCAGCCATCAGACATAAACCGATTACTAATGATTTTTAAAGTTATTACCGTTGAAATTACATTACAGCGCATTAGCAAAAATGAAAATATGACAGTAATCATTAGTTCAAACAGATTTTAGCAGATTAATCACTGAAATTTAAAACCCGGCCAGAAGGGAATAAATACGAAATGAGAGA
>JABSMR010009328.1:0-11794 GCA_018902295.1 Dusona sp. PSUC_FEM 10030013 | reverse complement strand
AAAAAAAATGAAATGAAAAAAACACGCGAGGATCAAAGTCAAAAAGATTTTCAAGTGAATCAAGATAAAAGTGTGATTTTTGGTGCTCTCAATCAAAGTGCTCGAGCTTGTATATTTTTTTTCCACGAATTCATACAAAAACGTATAGTGCTGAGAGGGAACATGCAGCAAATCCATTTGGTGGTTTGTGAGTCATTGGCCAGGAGAGAATTGTGCTGAAAATCGATCGACCGAACGACAACGACTACCCATAAAAGTTTGGAATTTTCATATCCGTTTGTAGGCTGAAGGACGCTAAATGAATATAGAGAAAAATGGTGTCACCTAGTTGGGGCAAATGGGCTTTGGTATACAACGTAGAATAGTTATATCTGTTTTGACTAATCTGGCGGGCTGTAAATATGTTCATAACTTTTTTTTATCCTCGTTGTTTTCGCAATTGAATACATTTTCATCCAAATTGTCCGTGAACAACAAGAACAATAGAAATTGAGTGATTGCTAATAATCTTCAAAAAAAGTTCAGTTAAAAACTGAAAATTTATATTTTCATTTTGGAAGTGAAAAAAACGTGCAAAAACTTCCACAATCGTCAGCTTCCCTTTCAATCGATTTCACAATCATTTGGCAGAAAAGTCGAGCGGAAAAGGTGAATTTAAAAAAATGAATCCTTCCCTTTCCAAACATCGATTTACATCAATTATTCTACGCCCCGTTTGGCATCTGTGTAGTCAACATAAAAAATGAATAAATAACCACCGATTTGTAAACACACATCGCAAATAGATCGTAAATAAATTCGTATTCCTCGCTATTTTACCATCTAAAATAATCGTTTTGTTGTGATTATTTGACGCTCGTTAAATATGAATGAATTTATTGATCGACATTATTTGTAGTGTAATTATTTTTTTTGTATATTTTGATTAGCTAATTTCTCTACTCGTTACTGTTACTGTTACGAAGATTCAATTAATTTTTAATTAGAATCATATGAATTATTAGTCCGGCAAAATTGCAAACATTAACTTCGAGATAACGCAATGAAATATTTGAGCGAGCCTTGAGCACATTGGCTTGAAGTTATAGACTTACCTAGCAACGGAATGCTATAAAGCTTCATGGTGGTAGACATCTCGGTTTGACGTACCGGAAGTGAACATGTACCTGAGTACATTATTCTATACTCAATCATACTCAATATTGTGCTGCGTTTCAATCAGTTGCTCAGAATTTAATTAACCGTCTATACTGGGTACGAAGCCAAATATGGGTTCACAAATTAAGTACTTTTTGGTACTAAACCACGTTGAAAACATCATGAGATATAGCCATGGATCGACACCAAATATAAAATAGAAAATTTAAAATGCAATATATATACAGTTTTAAACAATTCAATTGCCCTTTCGTGAAGATAAAATAATATTTTTTACATTTTTAATTTTTGCTTAATGTTTTATAATATTTACGAGGCTCCTTCAGTTTTTGATTCACTTTTTGGTACAGAAGTCAAATGTTTTAGCGAAACACGATGGAAGTATATAATTCCAACAGATTTGCGCGATCATTGCTTCGTGTAAGATACTTCGAAATAAAAATGATTGCTTCAGCTAAGTTTTGAAAAATATTTTTTATGCTCTATGAAGTAGAGGGTTACGACACACTGGAAAGCTCATTTCTGTTTATAAATTTTATAGGAATGGGCTAAAATTGATTTGCGAATGTTGGATCTTTATAGGTCTCGTTCGTATAAAAAGTTAATCGACTCATAATCGTATTTGATTTTATTTGAAATCTCTTGACTTACGAGAACTTCGACTGTAAGGAGACAGGCAATAAAAAGAAAAAGAATGGAAAGTGTATTCACCGGAAAGCTTTTTTTGTCTGAACAATCGATATTTCTTTTTCTCTACTTTTTTATCTTCAGCATTGTGCAGGCTTTGTTTCATGTAAAGACATACCCGACACGAACAGACCGTTCTGAGTCGTTTTTTTTTCTGTAAAAAGATTTACTCGCGTCTGTATCGCACATCCGAAGAAAAGTAAATTTGATGTACAATTTCAAGAACCGTTTCGGGTCTCCGCGAGTTTCTCTTACATACACTTTTCCCTTATCCTGTCGATTTTCTTACTTCAGAAACTGCACAACCCCTTCGATGTCTGATTTACTGCAAATAGAAGGAGACTCCTGTTGTTGGCGGTTCGTGTATCAAACTTGAGAATATCCGCGACCATAAATCTCACGTCAACACTATACTGCCCAACGATATTGAACATCTCCTTCTTGCTTTTTGTCCCATCGTTTTTACTCCTGTTTTTTCTGTACTTTTCTCTCTATCACGCGATGGCTTTTCCTATTTTTTTTTATTCCACGTAACCAACATCAGAGTTTTGAATTTTATTGTGAAAGTATTTCAAACAATTTTCCAACGAAAACAATTTTATTATTTGCATATGGGAATGAAAGAAATTGAATTTCGTCAAAAGAATGGAGTTTTTTTTGTCTGTTTGATGTATGAGTTATGTTTACATGCTGGGCCATGATAATAAGTCGTGAATATTAAAAGATAATTGAAGTGTCCCAAAAATATTGAGGATCTCCGGAATTTCCTTAATTTCTTTTTGTCTTATCTGATGTATCAGATGCTGGGAAAACCGGTCCATAAAGATATCCTTCCGGTAGTAACGTGCAATGTTTTTTTTATTCCAAATGGATTTTTGTTTCTAGTAGCGGCTTGCCAATGACTGAAGTATTGACAAAGACTATGAAGATTTTTTTAAAGCTCGAGGGCCAAGGTAGTAATTTTATATTGAAGGAGAGGATCTCTCGTATTATCCATGCAGGGAGAAATTGGATGAGATCTCGAAATCCCACAAAAGTATCACCCGTTTTTCTGTTCCTTCTATCTCTGACATTCTTCATGAAAAGTTTCGCGAGGGGGTTCGAGAGTAACTCGATACCTTGTCCTTCCAGTGCTCGTAATAAACGAACACGATGGCAATGAAACCTTTCATAGTCTTCGTATCTTTTATTTTTATGTTTTTTATTACTCTTCCGTCCACCTCCGCGTATTTTTTTCAGGGATTTCCCGTCTTCGTATTATTTTTCTTGTGTCAAGGGACTCGTAGAGCTGAATAGAAAATTCACGGGCGCAACCATTGGCCGAATCATTTTTCACATATTATTCTTATGAGAAATATCACTCCAAATAAAATTTATAAGATGAGAAGCTGCTGTCCGAGAAAAATCGATTCTTTCCCACATTTTCTTCCTGTCATTCTTCTCTCTTCTATTTTTTCACGTGTTTTTCATTCTATCCAATTTTTTCTCTTCTTGTTTTCAATATCAACCAAACACCATTTGGATTGAATCAGTCATGAGAAGGGGAATTCCCAATTTAGTTTAAAATAACATTTAGGACACTGATCGATTCTCCGCATCGCTTCGGTGTATCAATCATTTGTGGATTTATTAAGTTTTATAGCGATACGATGCTTCGTGTTCGAGGGTGCAAGATATTATAAGGACGTGTTTAGCAAAGAATCATTTTTTCTTTCTATCTCCCCTTTCAAATTTGACTTCGAATTATTCTTTTGTACAAAGAGGAAGAAGTTTAAGGGTGTCGATAGTCAACAAATGATGTGCTGAATCGTTATCCTAAATATCGTTGATTTATGCGAAATTTATTCAAACAAAAAAAAAGAAATGATTATCGATTATTTATTAATATTCAATGTTGTGAGATCTCGGAATTTTTGAATTTAAATAAAAAAAATAATAATTCATATTTCGAGGAAATACGGAAACTCGTACTGATCGATGTTGATAAGAAAATTTGTTACAAGCTTAATTTCTTCCAATTAAGTTAGCTGTATATTTTTTCGAATTAAAATGACGAGCTACAGATTAAAAATAATTGAAAAAGAATTCGTCGAATGATTGTAATGATGATGAAGTTATAATTCACTATACCTATCGATCTTAACGCTCATATTTTTCTAGAATGAAATTTACACTAATTTGAATAGAAAAATCAATACAGGAAAGTTTCACGAAGCCTCGTTTAAAAATTGTTCGAGTGAATGAATCCTCGGTGAAGGCTTGAAGTATTGTGGGATGAAAATATTATCGGGACAGCACTCGGTTAATTGAAAGCTCGTGTTGAAATGGCTTCTGAGAATTAACATTCATTACACCCTTGGAGCACGAAATCGTGGACACGCTATGGCATAATTTTCACTAATAATACAAGAGCTATCGTTGCACTTTGCTACGGTATTGTTGTAGCGAACGAGAGAACAATACAAACATGAATGTGTGCGATTAAAGCTATGGGTGTGACGGAGTTTTAATTTTTCGAAATATAGCGACGTATGTACACATTTTTTGAAGGCAGCAAATGGAGGAAACGAGCGTTTGCCACAGAATGTAATTTATACGGGAAAAAAAAACTCCAGGCAAGTATGTGAAAGAGAGAAGCGTGAGTTTGAACCAGCATCGGCGTCAACAGGTTGTCGAAATTGTGGTAGAATACATATATGTATACATACACCCATATAATGTGTATAACAGCTCTCTTGCTTCCCTCAATCTGGATTCGATTTTTTCCCCCTCGCGTTTATCTACACACTCCACATCTTAGCCACGTTAACACTCACCCTTATTTCGACTTAAAAGTCAGTCAGATCGGCGTGTATAGCCCTTTCACCCCGAGTATTTCAGACCAAAAGAAAAATTAACAACCCCTAGCTTTCTGTCTTTCGTCATTCTAACTGTCTCGTTTGTACAAACTTACTAGACACTCAATGTCAACTCCATCACAATCTGACCTTTATCCTCTTCGTTTCGGAGTCGCAGCCTTTCGACTGTGAAACTTTGATATTTTATGAGCCGTTGTTTCGCTGACTTTTCGCTAGACTTTTCGGTTTTTTTATTGAAAAAAATATTCATAACAGAAAATAAAATGTGTGCGTTAATTGGTAAGTGATTTGATATAATTGTTTTAATGCAATCCCATTAAATTTCAAGAAAGTTATCTCATAGCGTTAATTCGTGTATATACTTTTTTGAATAATATTTTCACGAATAGAAACACACACATTTATACAGATTCGTACATTTACACAGAGAAAACCCTTCGTTCTCGTAATTTTCTTGTCTCCATCCGTTCTGCTTGCTCTCCATCAAGTTTCCCTTACATCTATTTACTCAACGCGTATGTTTGTTTCATTCTCATTTCTTACCTTTCGTTTCGTTCTATTGATCTTTCAACCCCCACTATTCACCTCTCATTCCCATACCTTCGAGTTCCCTATAACATAACTCCCTTTCTCGTTGATCTTCGACCAATTCCTTTCCTTCAGCGGAAGTGAAACGAGTCCCTGTACAATTCGTGTGTCTTTTCCTTTTCGTGTCTCTTTACCACTCGCACAATCATTTATTTCCAATCAAACCAATCATACATCTCTTGAGGTTGAACAAAACTTTTCTTTAATGTGGAATATCCTGCATACTGGAAGTCCTTTTGAATAAAGGATTATTACTTGAACGTCAGAAATTGTGGATATTTTTGATCAGCACCAAGAAAAACTTCGTAGCGACAGTTTCCGAGCATAATTAGACAGTTTGTATATTTAATCCATTTTTCTACTGCATAACAAAAAAAATTAAGTCCCACATTCAACACTAAACATTACTCGTTTCAAGGATATAAAAATGACATACTTTCAAAATTCGTTTGCCATTCTAACGCCATGAATTGATGAACATATGAATTTTGTTTTTGCAAGGAGGTAAAATAATATCAAAAGTTACTATGGAATCACAGTTCTCTGGTACTATGTCGACTTTTTGAGGGTTTTTAGCAAAAACATACTAATTTTTGATAGAAATTAGGGCAAAAATTTCAATGTTTTCGTTATTTTCAATGAAATGTCAACGAAAAATTACTATGTTTTTGCTAAAAACCCTCATTGGGTCGACATGGTGCCAGGGCACTATGATGCCATAGTAATTTTTAATATTATTTTCTCTCCGTGTAGTTGTCCCTGAGTTTATCGACGTCGAAATGATTGAAGACATAAATGAGTTTGGTGTTTTTTTAAATTATTAAAAAAAAATAGTTCATCTTGTTTCCTTTTCTGAATTAATGAAATATTTCAACAGTACAATTCGCTCGCTCTAACCGTTTATTTATTCTGTTAAAATGTTCCAAGGAAAATAAAAGGATTCACCGCAGACTTTTATCTCTCTATTTCAAATGGTTTTTCTTTCCGACTTTGAGAAAGACCGATGCTGATTGTCCATGTGGAGCTCGGAGATACTCTCCTCCGTTCGCATCCATAATACAAACCGAAACAGTGGCAACGTAGTAACATTTTCGAAGAATGATTTCAAACGCTTGCTCAACTCTTAAATAAGATAGATCGACAAGGGTTTCTCTTTCAATTTATATTTCCACCAGCATTTTTCACGGATGCATAAATAATATAACTTCCTCTACACTTTATGCGTATGTATCAATATATATGTTCAATACTCACTAGCTCTGCCCTGGATATGTTTTCAGAGACCTTACTGCTATGTCGTTCTCGATAAAGAATCTTTCGAGAATTTGATAAAGATTCTTCGTGAAAATTACAACAAGATTTTTAAAGAAATTCTTCGTAGTTCGTAGAACACATCGAAATATGTCGTATTTGATACGGAGCTTTATCACTTTTTCGAGCAATCAAATCTTTGACATAAAATTGTACTATTTATTTGTAAGTATTTGCAATTTTTTTCATGCGATCTTTATTAAAAATACAGTGACACGATGCATATGAGTTTCCACAATAATTTTATGATTAGTAATTATATATGACGCTATAGAGTTGCGAAGAAAAAATTACGAATTCAAATGATGTCTTAATTTCAATACGTTTATTGCGTTTCTCTCATTTTATTTTCATTTTATTCTCCGATCATTAAGGAAACCGGAAACATTTCGGATTTATAGAATTCTGGAAGCAACGAACAGAAGTTTTATGGACAAATAGCGAGATAGGGGTGGAAGTGCAACCGTGAAGAACATTTATCCTGCCACGTAAAAAAGTCGCACAGACATCACTTAAACTTGGAAAAATGTGAACACGAGCCGGTGACTAACGACAGTTTTATAACACTGCGGCAATGCGGATATGGGTCGTCTTTTTTCTTTTTCTAAAGCTCCAGAAAATCTCAGAGCTTTTCGCATTCCAGCGAGCTTTGAAACTGTAACCCGAATCCCGCATATTTTCGTGCGGGGAAAAATCATCCACTTTCTTTTCCTCTGGACCCTTCGGGCAACCATTCTCTCTTTGTTCCTCGATCTTGACCCCGAGAGAAAAAACCTAACGTTTTTCCTCTTTTTCCTGTTTTAATTCCCGATAGACTCGCTCTTCCTTAACATTGCGAGCACGTCCAGGTATCGCAAAATCTACTCAACCCTTCCGGGTTATGAATTTTTCACGAAATAATGAAACTTACGAGAAAATTCCCTCGTGGTTTACATGATACATATTTATACACATAATTCATAAATGTATTAATTAATTAATTCATTTATTTATGTATTTATTTACTTTTTTATTTATTTCCTCCCGCCTAAAGGCTTGCGCGTATTACAGGGTTAGCCCGGATCAGTAGCCAGCCCCCCCTAGGTGTCTGATCCAGATCAGTAACCAGACCCGTATGCGGCCGCATCCGACTTCCCCTTCTGTAACGCATTCGCCATGGCAGTCGATACCATGGTCCCAGGGAAAATACTTAAAAAGGCTACGAGACTACAATTTATTAAAATCCGTTGAATCTTCTTCAAAGTGAAAAATTCAAATTTCAACAAAATTCAAACTTCAAAGTTCTAAGTTTTTCAGATATAATTAGTGAAACATTCAAACGGATATATACATTGTTTCCCCTATGCATTTACATGCATGTGCTTGGAGATTAATATTTTTCGTATCTATTTGATTCGAAGCTGAAAAAATTTACGAAGATTAGATAATGATTTTCTAATTCCTCCAACAGAATATGAAATCGAGAATATGATTCCGATTTTTGTTGCAGTTAACGAAATGGCTAATTTCCTATAAAAAAAATATTTAAAAAGAAAAATTGCAACATTCAAATTAACGTATAAAAAGCACGTTCCTCAACTTGTCAAGCACTTTCCTCAACTTGGGAAAATTGCTTCGTTCTCCGACAATGAGGCAATATATTGTACATCTAATTTGCATGGATTTCTTACGATTCGAGAAAGGTTCTTTTAAGAAAGATGAGTTCTTTGCGCTTGATGAAAAAAGATCTTTTTTCCTGGAGTAAATATATGAATGAGAAAATAGTCGTTGTGCAAATGAAAAAGTGCAAGCTTTTTCGAGCTGTCTGCCATTTTTTAAATTATTTTTTGTTCAAAATGCAGAGCTTGTGATTGTTCACGGAAAGGAAGACTAAGGAGAGATAGCGTTCTATCGCAGGAATACGAAACCTTCCTCCAATCGATATTGAAATCCTTCTGAATATATAGGCTATGAGGCATTTCACGTGAATGTTTGATTTCCAAACCCTAATTATTTTCTCTTAATACGGATTTTCAATATGCTATTTTATACACAGAAATAATAGTTATGTATTTTTTAAATTTCAATTTAAACATTTGTTCAATTTTTACAACTAATTGATTTTCATAAATTTGATTCTTTTTTATCTTTAGACTGCCTGCAAGGGTAAAGATGACAGTTTTGTGTTTGACCGCGATCAGCTGATTTTGAAGATTTTTCTGAGCCGAATGTTGGCGAAAACGACAAAAAATCACTCAACAAAATTTTGAATCTATATTATTTTACCAGTGAATTATGTTCTGAGCTATAATTTGTCTTAAATAAATTTGGAAAAATGATAAACAAATTATTTATAAAACCGACAGCGATGGGTGTACGGTCGATGTCTGGCTTGGGTGATCTCTCAAGTTCAGCAGCCTCGGGCGAGGTCAGTACGTGATTGGGTGACCGAAAGGCAGTTTTTCAGTTGGTCAACACCATCAGGAGCTCAGTAAAAATATAGCCGCCTATATCGACTGGGTTTTTCACAGTTTCCCTTGGCTCTCGAGCAAATCCAATGTAACAGTGCATTCTCATAGTTTTCGACTTTACAGACACGCAGGAATAGAGAAATAATTAAAAAATTCAATAGTCTGTAAAAATGAAAGAAATAGCTATATTCGAAAGTGCAAAAATACACGTCCATTTCCTGATGCTCTAGAGTAACCGATGAAAAATTCGTACCAATAAAAAAATAGTTGGATTTTTGAAATAAACTTTTCACGTTAAATGCCTCATATATATAAATAAATATATGTAGACAAAGCTTTGTATATACGATATGCATGTATATATTTGCCCATATAATTCACCCTACCGTTAACACGGAAGGAAAGCTGAGACAGAACCACCGTTAGGCGTTAGGCGATCCGCGACGACGATGAACATCCTCGCCTTTCTACTTCAGTTCGTCGCGTTCGAGAATTTCTGATAGTACTTCGATCGATAACCCCCTCCCGTAACTAGGCTACGAATATTAATAATACGTCCATCATCAGCGCTAGGATTCTCTTCGCTGCTAAAACACATCGATTATTATACGTATATACAAACGTATTCATCCCATAGAAAACATCTCAACCTTTATTCTCATCTTTTGAAAAAAATTTCTCGATTTCCGCATTTTTCTTGGTATAATTTCTCATTTTTCCGTTACTCTGGAAACTCCAACTTTGGAGTAGCGCAAAAATGAATTTATCAAAATATGGATGGATAGTTATTGCGAAAAATTGAAAATGGTCCATGAAACGTGTTCCACGATTACATCTTATTTTTTTTTACTTGATTTGGAAAAAAATGTACTGTTTCATTTTTCTTTTAAAAAATGTATTTTATTTTTGAATTATGGAACGGTGTTTAAAATTCAGGAAGAGACATACGGTCTTATATATTTCTGTGAAAGAAAGTATAATTTGTTCGTTTTAATGCAAATTTATATAGCAAGGTTTTATCGGTAATGAAAAATGTGAAAATTCTTTATGAATCTCTCGAGTTTTAGCGATTTGCGTGAGACGAGTAAAGTTTTGTGGTGAAGAACGGGTGGAGAAAGACCTACAAAGTTTGACCTACGCCAAAATTTCACCTGCATTTCGTTGATATGAACATTTCGTCGCGTGCATACGTCTATCAATTTACCAATGAGAAACCAGAAGTATTCTGCGTCATGTTGCTAACGAAATGCCATCACTTGACCACGGACTGTTAAACAGGACGGTGGCAATAATATTCGTAATTAATTCAAGCCAGAAACGAAATGAAAATATTATTATTTCACTAATCTGTGGAATCAGGCAAACGGTTCCAATTTTCGTGTCACAGTCATATTCAAAATGAAAAATTTAAACGTGTCACCGAGGAATAATATCATCGTATTTTCAACATTTTCCCGAAATTATTTCGCCTCGTTCTTTTATATGAATTCATTATCGGAGTGGAAACGTTTTGGAAGAATATTTTATAATTTTTATTCATAAAAAAAATAGCCAAATGCTTTCACGTTACTCCAAAATAATAATGGCATAATATTTTATTCAATTTATGGTCATTAAGCTCCGTAAAATCAGAAAAATAAAAATACACGTTGACCGAGAACCGGATTTTATTGGAACGTCGAATATTTGGTTGAATACGTTCAATAAAATTATTTTCGTTAATTAGTCAAATTTTTGTCATGTTAACAGTATATTTCGTTTTTTAACCAAATATACTGTTAAGATGACAAAAATTTAGTTAATTTCCGAAAACAATTTTGTCGAACGTATTCAACAAAATATTTGACGTTCCAACAAAATCCGGTTTTCAGTGTTCTATTTTTATAGTTATTCTTGAAAATTTACCAAGGAATGAAATAAATCTAGAATTATTAATATTTATGCTTCTACCATGAATATTGATGGATTGTGAATGATTTTATAACGATTCTTTGAAAAATTAGCTCGTAAGGGAAAACCCTTTCAAAAGTGCCATCGATCAAAACCCTTTTGTGGAGAACCTGAATATCGTTCGGGATATACTTGCTCTGGTACCGACAAGGGTTGGTCTTTCTTGCAAGTACGAAACTTACAGAGTTTTCGAGTGAGGGTGCAAAAGGGAGGCTTCGCCGATTCATTCCCGGAATCAGGGTCGAGGCGCACTCGGCTAACCGAGCAATGATGTGACGGTACATTCAATCGGGGGTGGTAGGCAGGAAGAGGAAGACGGAGAGCGAGAGCGAGAGAGGAGATAAGGGAAAGGGAGGAAGGAGAAGCGAGGAGACGATAGAGACCTTTAGTAAAGTCTGTTTGCGTATGCCACGAAGCGTTCGGGTCGGGTGTGCCTCGAAAGTGGCTGGAGTGTTGGGTTATAATTCAGTGACAGGCTGAGAGGATATGACGACATAGTTCGATGCTTGGATATACCAAGCAAAGGGATATATGGTAAAGCAGAAACCACCACATTACTGACGGAGAGATAAAACCTGACAAATCCACAAAGCTGACGTTAAAATTATTTCAATTAATAACTTGAATAATACAAATTTTTAGTGCGTTATTTAACTGCCTGTATGTTTAATGATTTATCAATTGAGTTATTAATTCGGACAAATTTTAACTGAGCTCCAGAGCCATTGAAGCTATTTTTATAATAAAAAATTGATTGAAAACTCCATTTTTTTATACTTGAATTACAATAAT
>JABSMR010009317.1:0-11794 GCA_018902295.1 Dusona sp. PSUC_FEM 10030013 | reverse complement strand
GGCTCAACTACGCCATTGGTTTCACCGTATCCAACCTCAGGGCATAGTTGAGTCAACTACGCCTCCGTTCTCAACACTATGCGTTTTTTTCAGTGTAGAAATGAGAAGTTTGGCAGAAAGTCTGAAAGATTGTTTAAATTCAGATGAAATGATGTGGGTGTACTAAAAAATATTATCGCCAGTTAGGAAAATAATTCAAGTATACACAGCCGTTTCCTAACATAATTACGAATATGAGATTGATCAATAAATTTTATAACATATTTTTCCATGGTGCATAGAAAGCGAGGGAGTTGAAAGAAGTAACGAGAGTTGGGTTTTGCGAAGAGAGATTGCTTGGAAAAGACGTGGTCTCGCGGTTCGAGAGCTTCGTCGTAGTGGGTTTACAAAGGTAGCGGGAGTGACGGGGGTTTGAGGAGGGGGGTGCAGGGGGTTTGCGTTAAAACCCTTTAGTCTGGACCGCGGGAACATTGCGTCGTCGAGTACTGTGTAGCCGTGTCGTACTGAGACTTTTCTATTTCCAGGAGGATGGTGTGAGAGTCGGTTGGGATGGTCGTTGTGCTGGACTCGCCCTAACGTTGGGTCGCACACCGCTTTACCGCGAGAATAAATTTGACGGTGGCCTTTCGCCCGCGGTGGCGCGGGAACACGGTTGGAGCGCTAAGACCGAAAATAAAACAAAACGAAAGAAAAATGGGTGGCTAGGTACACATGTATATGTATACACGTGCATATGGGAGTTAAGAATGTTAGAAGGGTATGAGAATGGAGGTGTTGGAGAACGCTTGGGTCGCGGGCAAAAGAGGTACAGAGAGAAAGAGGGTTGAGTGCGAAAGCTGTACGGAAATAAAGGGAGTAAAAGAATGAGTGGAAAAGAAAGAAAGAGAGAGGTCTGGCAGACGGTTCAAGCTGGCTTATGGGAGAAAACGAAAGAGGTAGTGAAGGAAATAAGGGAGGTAAAAGTATGGGAAAGGAAAGGACAGCCCGGGTAAGAAGAGTGGTAGCGTAAAAGAAGAAAATAGATGGAGTACGTACTGTAGGATGCATGTGTACAGTTATATGGTCTGTGTGTTAAAGTTGAATTGTGTATGTATATATATTAACAAAGAGAAAGAGCGAGGTTGTGGACCGCCTTTTGCTTTTCTCCTCTTCTGCCTTTCTCCTTCCATCGCCTCTTAGCACTACCGGCTGCTGCAATGACAGATACAAATAAACGATCCGGGAGTCTGTCGCGCAAGCGCTTCTTCCATTCTCCATATATATGCAAGAGGTTGCTGGCAGATATATACTGGAAAGAGAAAGAGCTATTTTGCTGTGTATATAGAGGTGAACTCCAGTTTACATACGCCACCTTCTTCTTCCGGCACTTTCCACCTTTCGGTGAGAAAAATTCTCGCGACGCGGGAGGTTATATACCGAAGGATTCCTCTTTGGGTAAACCTCCGTTCTTGCTACCTTGGGTGGAGCCTGGCAGTTTACGTCATCAGAAGTACAGATACATAAACGGGTCAGACGTAGAAACCAATGCGAAACGGGAGACCAGGTGGCACGACCAACCCCGCAAATCGACGTCTGCGTACTACACTCGCAAACGAGCAGAGAGTCCGAGAGAAAGAGAGATTGTAGAAACGCCCTGTTCAGTTTACACTGCTTGCTTTCTCTCATGTTCACTTGCCATTTCCATCCCGGTCCCTGTTTTGTGTTCGACTCTGTCTTTCTTCAACTTGCAGTTACGGAAGTGCTCCATGTTTGAGAGAGGCTTACCAGGCTTCCACGTGGTCCTCCCTATTTTCGCTTACCCGGCAAAGCGGGGGTGCACCACCGCCGCCAACCACCACCACTAGTATTTCCGCCATCTAGGAAATGCGGGAAGGCGAGAGCGGAAGTCGTAGTGGACCCGAGGGTGGAGACCCCGAGACGACTCTAGATACAGACGCGAATAAGAAAGAGAGAGAGAGAGAGAGAGAGAGAGAGAGAGAGAGAGAGAAGAAAAACAGCTGGTAAGGAGAGGGGGTTGCGCGGCGCGAGAGGATTTTGCCAAGAGTCTAAGAAAAAGAGTGGGTGGGTGAGGCGGCAGAGAAAATAAGTGGAATTGCTCAAGATGGCGACGAGACTAGCGAGACGACTAGCAGCCAACTGGCTTGAAGCTCCAAGGTTCCCCCAAGTATGTTACGATGGGACTTTCCAAGTCAGGCTTAGGTGTTGCAATAGATTGATGATAGAGGGTAACTGGATGATTGGAATGAATCGAGATTTATCTAATATCGGGAATGACATCAATGTTCGCCTCTTTCAATCATTCTGTAGGATTGAAGTAATTCGTTGACTGTTTTCTAATAGATGCGATCATATCTAGGAAGATCCCTAGAGTTCAAGTACATCCAATTCTATTTTCCAACTGCAGTGCCTACCCTGTCGTATTTTCCCTGTATGCTATTTCTCACACTTCTCTGTCGTGCTTTCGTATGTACGTGGGTCTACTGGTACATTCTCCAATCTCATGTGTAGATAATCGAAAACCGGAGGGGGTTAGATGAACGAACGGCTACCAGGCACGATAATCCGAGCGAGGTGGCAGTAGGAGGGTGGTTGAACGTGGTTCCCTGCTGCAGTGAAACACGCGAGCTTCACTACTGTATGTCTCTCATTGCTGCTGTTGGTAGAATATACATGGAGGTCTACGAAGAGTGTACAGTGTGTAGATACGACATTGCACACCAATACCGAAAACCCCAGTGAGACGAGAGCATCAGCAGAGGAACGTGGCCCCCGGTAGTAATGCCGTAGGTGTAGAGAGAGAGAGAGAGAGAGAGCGTGAAAGAGATAGAGAGAATAGAGGGAATATGGCAGATAGAGGTGGCTTGGAGTCGAGTGCCCGGGGCTGAATCGACCGGGCCACAGCACAACCCCCAAGCCCATCTCCTCTCTGTAGCTCTACTATCTCTGTCTCTCGTCTCTTTCACGTCCAGGTCCCTCTGCTTGTTTCCTCTCGCATCGTGTCCTGTTCTCTTTCTCTCGTCTGTTCCGTCTGCTCTTCGTATTTGGTCCTTTCTCCTTCTCCCTCCCTTCCTCCCTCTCACTCTTACATGTTTCCACAGTATCTCTGTTTCCCTTCCGAATTCTCATCCTATTCCTACTCTTTCTCCTGTCTAGGCTCTACATCTATGCATCTCTTGGTGCTATACACGCTCTGGAGCTTCACTTCCTTCTCTCGCGGTACCTTGCTCGAGTTGTCGGGCATTCTCTCGTAGCAGCAACCCGCTGTTCCAACTACCTACTGCTACGAGAAAACCTCCACCCTCTTCTAACTCTCTCTCCTCTCTCTTCTGTCTATTTCTCGGTGTTTCTCACGGAGACATATCCACCCTAGGGTGAGCTAGAGCTTTATCCTTTCTGTCAACCCTTTTCGTGCTACTATACACTTCCTATATCTTTGATCGGCTGTCTGTCTCTACTTCCTGTCAATCTACGAAGGAAATCTTCTCCAAGATCTTTCTTCCTCTCTATCCATTCGCATGGTTTCTCTCGCAAACATTGCAGTATTGCAACCCAAAGATGCAGTAAAATTGCCTGGGACTCAAGCAGCCAATTCTGATCTCCAAGCAAAGAAGTGAAAATATCGAGAAAGAATACTGCAAGCGTCCGTCATTTTTTCATTCAAATGTGCACGTAATTTTACACAACATCTCTTAATAAGAGAATTGAAAACGTTATTTAAGGGAGAGCGGGCAGATAAGCTCTTTCGAAATGATAGTATCGCAACATTCGTCAGACCAAGGGGTTTGATAGCAATCAAGTTTTTTAACACGTTCATCATTAACACTCACTTACAAATCGGGCTGGGATAATTAAGAACCCTCCAAGAAAGGAGTATGGCAAACCATTACGTATAATCCAGCGTTGAGATATGACATTCGTAGTTACGGAGAGTACGATTAGGCGAGAGATCCTCCGATAAGTTTAACTGGAATTAGATGGTCTGGATACGTTTCAGTTGAGACGACGTTAGCAGAGAGTCAGTGAAGAAATAAAGAGACGAAGAATGAAGTCTGTCATCACGGGTAAGAGTCGGCTCATTCACATCACGAATGAAAGTCCAATCGACTGTCTATTTACCCGCCAAACATAGTCATACGCGGGCGTGACAACCCTTCTTTAATGGAAAATCTCTCTCCATAATACTTTTGAAAAGAAAGGATAGGAGAAAGGAGAAAAATCGTATGGGGCAGCTCGAGACATCCGCGGGCGCTCTTGACCAGCTTCAAACACAAGCAGCCAACGGTAGAGAGAAAAAAGGATAAAGAGAGAAAGAAAGAAAGAGAGAACGAAAGAAAAAAGGGAAGGCGCGAAGTCGCGTCAGTGCGAATCTAACCAAGCAACGGTGGCTCGGCTCACACCTCAAATATCCCAGGACAAAACCCATCTCATTCCCATCTCAATCTATATTCGCACGTCCAACACACTCGAGATTATGAATGCGTGGGGTTAATGAAACCCCTGGTGGTAAAGGCGTCTGCCTTTGCACCAACCGAGAACGAAGCGTCGTGTAACCTCGGCAATTGTGTGGGTACAAGTTTATACATATATATAACCACTTCATGTAGCCACATCAGGGTGGCATCATCATCAGCTCAACAGAGCAGAGCGACACCTTCCAGACCCGAGACTACTGGAATAAAGCTTGGGCGCGTTTCAGGTAAGCTTTACGTGTCGACATCACAGGCGTAAAAACATCTCAAAATCTGTCCAATGGACCAGGATGAAGTTCTCATACAGTGATGAGTCGAGTATAGCGAGTTGCAAGACTTTTTTGCTTTGTTAAATTTACGAATGCGATAAAAATCAAGCTTGCTTTCCAATGGAAAAAATGATGTTACTTTGGTTCGTTTCTAAAACTAAAAAAATTGATCGTTTCATAAATTATTCATCAAATCCATAAGCACGGAAAATCCAATTTGCTTCGTGCATAGAAATATGAAGAAAAGTTAATGTAAATCTGTTCCTTTTTTTCTTTTTTAAAATTTAATAACTTATTCGAAGCCTTGTGCACTTTCGGATTCCTGGAGATAAACATACGTATGTAAGCGTAGCGTATACACATTTTCTCTTGTTGTCATACCCCAGCTACACCCTCTCACTAAATCCTTTACACGCCAGGTTTCTATGGACCGCTACTATTGATGGTTACTTTATTCTTTCATTGAGCCAAACAGAAGAGCTGAAAGGTTGCGTGAAAAAATGCTAATGCTTCCAAAGTCTTTTTTCTCCGTTTGTGTTGAATTTTGTACCAAACACTTTGGTGTAAAATCAAAAACACGTATTTTCTGACATTGAAAAAACAATTATTATTGTCAAAATTGAAAAATATTGAACTAGAAAATAATTTTCGTCGCGAATAATATGAATTAAGGAATCGGGATCAACACTGTTAATTTTTAAACGATAAATAAACAAGTTGAATTAAAACGAATGCCGGCAGTGTTTCCATGTTTGTGTCTATTGGTTCTCCAGTTATTTTTATATTTATTTTCGAAATATATAAAAAACATACAGGCATAAAGATGGGTGGAGTCTTAATCGAGGGCTTTGGCCCCTGAATAAAGATCGCCCCCGTTCTTCCGTTGGTATATCGTTCTCTCTTACTGCTCACTGGATTCCGTGTTGAGCAGTTTCTTCCTAGATGTCTCCACGTACAACGCGATCGACCCGTTTGGCCATCGCGAGTCTTTGAGAAAAGAAAGAAAGAAAAATCTCTTATTTGTTTCTTAATAACGTAAATATCAATAGCAATGATGCATTTCATATTGTTTGATAAAAAGTATTTTTGCATAGTCTTTGATATTCCGTTGAAAATCTAAAAACTCATTTAATTAATAAATAACTTAATTAATTGTGCTTTAAATATTAGGCTTAATTAAGCGTTCCCAATCGCATTTTATTGGCGAATGGTATAAAAAATCTCATTGCAGTCGAGTTAAAAAAGTCATAGGAATCTAGGTTTTCGATTAATATCAAGGGAAGTTGTGTTATACGATCCTCTCAGATCCATAAGAAAAGGAACGAGAGTATGTCAATAAATAACGAGGGAAAAGGTGGACGTTGTGTATGCGCGTGATGAGGAGAATAAAAATGGATGGAAAGTGAAGTAAGATCGTAAAAGTCTTTATACTTTAGGCGTTATCCTCAAAGTAATGTTGGCAGTAAAGCATCGAGACAGACGCCCATGGGATCTATGCGGTAGAGTGTCGTGATTTTTTTTTTCCTTCGTCGATAGGACTCTCAGTTACTTGGACGACGCATATATATTCTGGTACCTTTATTGTTCTCTCTCCGAAGCTGGGAAAAATGTATAGAATGTAGGTAAAATAGATGTTGCATTACAAAGACTTATGCGCTCGAATATTCTCTTTTTTGCAATAAAATCGATATTCCGGTCGTTTTTACGCAATGATACCTTTTTCTCATCATTTTTGCTCACCTAGAGATTTTGTTCTATTCATTCAGGTTGGTAGCAAATCAGGGCACTCTGAATGATTTGATTAACACGAAAGAAAAAAGTAAAGTCACAAGAATATACATCGCAACTCTGGTGTTGAGAAAAAGTAAAATTTCTTTATGTGCAGTTTTGAGGGTAACACTGGAGTGGTTCAAATTTTCACCGATTCTTTTACATATTTCTATACGTGAGAAAAAAAATAAGCAGGGGGGTTCGTCAAGGCTATGCAAATATATCGAGGTAGTTGGATCAGGGGGTGGTTTGGTGGCAAAAAAAAATTACGGTAAAGTGCTAAACGATCGCGACGAGACGAGGGTGAGAGGAAAACTGCTTCTCACGAGGGGATGGAGAATCAAGGCCTGTACAGAGAATGGAAGAGAGAGAGGGAGTAAAGACAGAGGGTTGCTGAGGCCACCTTATGTCGAGTGGGTGACTTCGTATGACAAGCTCTATCAAAGTTCCAAGAGTAAGAGAGACAAAAACGAAGAAAGAAGAGGGTTGGTCGGGATTTTCAGGTCGGTATGCAAATAAGCCACTCCCGGATATATCTCGGGGGTTCGATTCGTTTCAAAGTTATTGCTCAACGTCGAGTGGAATCATCGTCGCCGACTATTTGACGAGCCACACGTGCCACCGATCGCAAAACGCTTTTTTTTCGAGCGATCGTCGCGATTGACAATGTAAATGCTGATTTTTTTAAATTATCATTCCATACCATCGTGAGTTTTATTTCTTACAAGAATCCCTCACAATTTTACATCGATCATTACATTCGATGAATTATAGAAAAATATTGTGAAATTATAAATTTATTAATAATTAAATTTCAGATTTCTTTATATTTGGCTCTTGAATTTGACACTACGATTGATAGAGTAAATTTAGTAGCTAAATTTATCCACTCCATTAATAATTAAATAAATTGAGAAAGTTCGAAAAAAGTCACTCGAAGTTCTACCATTCGAATCCTCTCGATTGAATTATTTTGTGGAAGACAAACAGCAAAAATAATATGGTTTTGAGATAAAAACATAATTCATTTTTCAGATAAATGTAATTTTATGTCGAGTAACAACATACGATGGTTAACTTACAATAGTGACATAAATATGAAACACGAGTATATAATCTCGAATACAAAAGTAACTGGACCGGCTAATCTGAACGTGAGGAGGGAGAAAGAACGAGAAGCGACGAAAGAAAAGGAAATGAGAAGGGGGCGAAGGGGAAATGCTTGTTCGCCCTTCGCTGAGCCGCGTGGCCGTAAATGAATATTGATTACCCGTAAAGTTCATTGCGGCTGAAAAAGAATCGTATCTCTTGGCAACAAGCGGCCGGCTTCAAATGTAAAATCAAATCGACGATCTTCCCTTCGCTATTCGCGACCCAAAAGTATATAAATACATATACGTATAGATATATATATAAGTGTACAGAAAAAAATCTCTCAGTCAAGCTCTCGGTAATGAATAAAAATTATAATTACGTTCTTCATCGTCAAGAAGAAGATGAAGAAAAAAGTTAATCAATCACGGGATATACCGAGAATGGCAACGAGAGCTTTCTCTCCCGCTCTCTCTCTCTCTCTCTTCATTTTTTCTCTTTTTCTTTTACATACACTTGCTTTTGGTTTCTCCCTTGAAGAAAGTACTCCATATCGACCACGTCTTATCCGCGATGGGAAAAAGGGAACCACTCTGCGACCACCCTCATCCGTTTCTTATAACTCATTCATTCGGAGGGACGCGACGTAATGTAGGACGATCGACTAGAAACTTTTGAAAAAAAGCACAAAATACTGTCCATACTTTCAAGCAATTTTAAAAATTATCAAGCTAAATTACAGCACATAACTTTCCTTACACTTACCATGTATTTCTTATTCCATTGCATTAAACATTTTGTAAAAATATGTTACAATTGGAGGAATTCTTCACATTTTATGATTGTTTAATTTTATCACCACTTAAATTACACAACTCCACCGTACTTGTATAATTATCATTCGTACTTGAAAATAATAACGAAATTTCAATCAATCATTCACTATTGAATTTCTCAACAAACTCAATTTACTCTCGACCAATTTTCGATCGCTCAAAATCCTTCAAAACTGAATACAACATAAAAAAAAAGAAATTCTCAAAGAAATAAAAGCTCCGAGGCACTCAAAATATGAACGCTTTCCCAATCGCTCATCCATAAAAGCGAATGAAGTTTCCGGAACTTCATTGGAATAAACAAAACGAGATAAATCATATGTATGAGAAATGAACCAAGGGTGTAAAGTCCAAGGTTTCCCATGAATACGGTTCGATCAGTGTGCATGTGTGTGCGCATGGTTAACGCCCGTTAGGGGTAGTTTCCGTCGAGCTGTGCACATATACAGGCGGACCACGTAGAGAAGACGAATATGAAAGGAAGAGAGTAAGCGAATGCGAGAAAGAGAGAGAGAGAGTGAGAGAGAGAGAGAGAGGAAGAGAAATAGAAGCTCGCTCGTCGAACGATTAAACCAGGAGCGGTCGTAGGACCGACCAAAACGATTTCCATTCGATTTGCTCTCGAAGAAGTTAAACGTTAAACGTTTCGTATATAAGCGTTACCAATAGTCTGAAAGTGTAAGTGAGAGAGAGAAAGAGAAAAGTACTTATATACCTATCTGTATATGTATGTATGTAGAAATATCAAAGTGGAGTAAGTGATGCCAGGGTGTGCAGAACCCCATGCATACAAATGGTATGCTAACAAGATACATTTGTCTATGGTAAAGTAGAGTTGGTGCCTCGATCGCGTATCTGCACTCACGCTCACTTCGAGTCTCTCTGCTTATTCTCCTTCCTCTATCGTCGTTCTCTATGCGAGAAAGAGACAAGACGACAAAACCCATTCCGGTGCTTCTCTTACTGCCCCAAAGAGCTCCCCTTTCCCCCCCCCCCCCCCCCCCCGGCCTCGTTCCCCACCCGTCATTTTACAAAGTTCCTCTTTCTACTCTGCCCCCGATCATAAACAGATTTATAGATCGATTATATAGACTTCGCTTAGGATTGGGACCATTTGCATTATGCAGATACATGTAACTACCGGTAGGTGCATTCCACATATGGGTTATTTCAGTTCAAATACTACGGATAAAATGGATTTTTGATTTTTTAAGTTCATTCTTTTTATTCATTTCTCAAAAGGTTGTTGAGATTAACCCTTTCACGCATATATTTTTTCTTACGTTACTTAACATTTTACAAACATGGATTTTTGGGCTCGCTGATTACGAATCTTAACGTAAAATGAGAAAATTAAAAATGGCGGATTCGAAAAAATAATTGCTAGTTCCGACCTAAACAGAAATTATGGTATTTATATTTTTTTTAACAAAAAAAAATATGACCGAAAATTTGGAAAAAAATCTGTAAAATACTTTGTAGTGTATTAAACTTGTACAAAAATTGCCATTCCGATTTTCATAGTAGATTATTACAAAGTGATTTTTTTAATTAAAAAGTACGAATTTCGATTTTATGTTTGTTTATATTATTTTTGCACTTACGAATGTTCGAGGGACCATTGAGAAACGAAAAACGAGGTATTTGTTGTTAAAAAAGTAGTTTAATAAATAAAAAATTGCACAAAAAGGTGCGGATGCTCAGCATCCCAACGTTAAGCAAAGAGATGTGTATATTTATTGAATTTAGCTCGTTTGTCATTGAATGCATATTTAAAATATGTTTTTACTAACAAATAGTCAGAATTACGATAAATTATTACGAAGAATCAATTAAAAAAGGTACGTATTTTTTTGCAAAATTGATAATAATATTTTTCATGTTTTTTACTTTCTTTTTAATTATTTTGAAGTCTACGACAAAATTTTTATTTCGTCTACGAAAGACGTGTGAAATTTTTAAATTACTCACTTACAAAAATGAAAGCTACATGGGGTTCCAGAAGGACCCAGAATTTTAAAACTGTTGCTAATGAATATTAAGGCTTGAAAAAAATATATGTATAATTTTCAAATGTTTCTTAATAACAGAACGGTTCGTTTATGGACAGAATTCATATTAACTCGTTAGAATAAACGATCAAATTTCGAAAAGTGTTCATATTCGAGGTCTTTTGGGGTATTTTGAACCCCAAGTACACTTCAGGGGTCGACAGGACAACGTTGTATTTTAGTTTGAATCGATAAAGTGTTATATTTCATAAGCGCAGCAAAGTATGAGAGAAAAAATGGAAAAAACAGGTTGAAAATGTGAAAATCGGTATTGACTTACTTGTTCCTCGAGCGAGTGTCCACACTGTTCGGAAATGTCACAGAAATACAAAACAGCAGCGCGCAAATGAGCCAAAGCTGTAACAGCCTGCATTTCTATGACATTTCGATCTTCGAGCGCATGATCCAAAATTCCCGGAGTGTCTATCACTTGCCACCGTAAATATTTGTAATCGGTGTGACCAACGTACAACGATTTTGTTGTAAAAGCATAAGGCTGGACTTCTACATCGGCTCGTGTGATCTGTTGAATTTTTTTTCGGTCTTATAAGGTTTATCGATTCCCATTAATTTCATTGAAGCTTATTTTTATTTTGAATATTTCTCGTACCTTGTTTATGAAACTACTTTTGCCAACATTTGGGAATCCACAAATAATTATTGTGCGAGTGTAAGGGTCGATACTCGGCAATCGGGCGAGATGTTGACGCACTTGCTCCAAATAGGTCAAATTCGCTGCTTGCCTTTTCATTATCGTTGCCATACGACCCAGAGCAGCTTTCTTCAATTGTTTGCAACGGTACAAAGAGTCACCGTACTTCAAAAGACGCACGTAGTCTTTCGCTACACTGCAACGCAAACACAACAAAAGTTAATAGAACTTTTTTGAAAATCATGTTCGTTAATCACGTACACCAATTGAAAATTCAATTCTAAGCGACTTTATGCTTTTTTCTAAATGATACGAGAATTATACCTTGAAGTTAGATCAAAAAATATTTGACTATACAAGATTACTATCCTTCCAACTAAAAATTGTAAAAATTAAAAAGTTGTAAAAATACATTTTTTAAAAATAGCATTAAACAAATATGTACAGAAATATAAATAATTACAAAAAGTGATTGATTTTAAAACATGTTTTGGAAATTGGAATAAACTGTTTTGACAGGTGAATATTTTTTATATTATGTTCAAAACAAAGTAGGATTTTTATAATTGAAGAAATCAATAATAATAGTTTGTTAAGTTCCAATAAAATGATAACGATGCGGTTGGATATTGTGTGAAATTTATTTATTAAAATG
>JABSMR010009306.1:0-19842 GCA_018902295.1 Dusona sp. PSUC_FEM 10030013 | reverse complement strand
GTTATATTTCCTTTGGGTGTTTGTGATGTTTTCTCTCGATCACAATTACTCAAGTTATTTTTATTCATTTTAAGTAAATATTATCTAAAATAATTGTAACCATCGGTATATTACGTTGCTATAATCAATTAGTAGTGATTTGTAACTTCAGTAATCACAATCTTGGAGTTTTTGCCGACTTGATCGAACTAGCAAGGTTAAGGTTGTTTTCCAATAACTGTGATAAATATCTTTTTGAATATTCCTACATTGTGGGCACTTCGGTCTGATAAATAAGTCTCACCCCTTTTATCGATTTCGACCAAATCTATACAAATCCTTGTTTAACGTTTCTCCGACTATTCACTCCCATTTCTGATTCATTTGCGTTCATCTTTGTGGAACAATTTCGACTACAAGTTTTATTTTTATGTAGTTAGTCCGTGTTTCCTCGAGTCCGTGGGAGAATTTCTCGTTCGCGTAATAAGGAGTCAGGATACAGTTCGCCATCTAAGATCCAGTACCTGGGACAAGGTGAGACCCCGACTGGACGTTTTTGTTCGACAAAGTCATAAATAAATAATAATAGACAAGAAGGTTTCGTGCTCTGGTGATGACGAAAAGTTTCTCGCCAACAACGATCATGCGGATTTGCTAACTGCTGTATACCATAACATTTTTGATTGTTTGCTTAGCATCAATATCACAGCATTTTATGCCTGCATAAAAAAACGTTGAAACTAATTCCAGTGAATATTCATTGTAATGTTAATAATGTAAAATGATGTTAAAATTTGTTACGAAATGATTGTTTGCAAATGCAAATAGATCGTTTACTAAAAGTAATTATTCGTTAATTATTTACAACGAATAGAGACAAGTGCTTGCGAACATAATTGTTATTATCACTCGTCCTGACAAGCACGACCTCATAATTTTGGGTACACGATGGCTCCTTGGGTTTTGAGCCACGATGGACTTCGCTCTGAGGTTTATCAGTTTTTGTAAAACATTCAAGAGCAGAGTTATAAATGATAAACACTGAAATTTTTGTTTCCAAGCATTTTCAACTTGTATTACAGGTATTTTTCCCCGCTGTTAGTTACTTGTAATTATTTTGATAGAAACGTATCGGAAGTCGTGGCTTCGACGAAAGGAAATCGAGAACCTTGACTTAAGCGGCGTACAAAAAAACGTCACAACTTCATATCAAGCTTTCTTTATAGATATACAAAAGTGTTCAAAGAAATTAACAACGGAAAGAAAACTACTGCTAGGTATAACTACGAATTACGAAGGAATTCAACAAATCCAGAAAACATATGTTACTTCGAGAGGTACGGGACACGCACGTCTTCCTGGACGCTCTCGTTTTTCTTTTGCACACGATGCAACTTGAAATTACTATTTGAGAGTCGGAGAACTAGCAAGTATCTACACAGAGGTTCAATTCCTGTCCTAATACGAAACTCCATGTACACTTTTACCCACCGACATCGTAATTTTTTGTGCTATTTGTCGTTGACTCTTTTTTTCAAATCGACATAACGACGATTTGTGCGGTCCCCGAGAGCCGATTTAATCCAACAAGGAAAAACAGGAAATTATAAAAGGCTGAACTTGCATTTCTGCGATCACGATTTCCTATTCGATTTTCCTTACTTCCAGATCTCATCCGGTAATCAGATGTTTTCCATATCCCGCTCGTTAGTAAAAATTGCCTGTCGGTATTATTGGACGATAATAGTTCCATCCCAAGACAGTAAGTGAATTGCTACGCGACCTATGCGGTAGCACGTAACCCTTCTTCGTGCAATCTTTTCCACTCTTTCTATCTTTCTTTCCCGATTTTCCCCTTCTCTGATACCTACCTCTTGCTGGCACTTATTCCTTTTTCTGTATAAATATTCTTCTGTATATCTGCGATCTTGGTTACATAAGCTGACGGCGGAAACGTGAAATTCCAAAATGAGGGTAGGTTCTACGATGTTGATCACGAGAATACGAAAGAAAATATATCATACACACACCTTTACTTCCGACTTCTCGTGTTCCTGTGCTGTATAATTAGAATCATTTTTCTATCCTGAGTATTTTTTCGCTTCTGATTCATCATTTTTAAATCTATTACATCTGATTTTCAGTGTTTAGAAAAATACGTATTACGTTTACGTTTGCGTTATGACATATTAGAGTACACGAGTCGATTAATTTCCACTGGATATTTTGAGTAATTTTCGTATTGACATTATTAACGTTCGAGTTTTAATCTCGATTCAATGTTGACTCACCACGTCCATTCTGGGTCACGATAAAATGTGCTTTGTCTAGCGATTGAGCGATGAAAAGAGTGTTTTTATATTTCAATGTTATATGCTTTATTACGGCTATAAATACGATAATTGTTTGCATTGAAATTTTTTTTGATTGAATAGCTATTACACCGCCGAAGTATAGTGTAGGCTTATGTACAATCGATGCAAGCCAATTTTGCGACAGTAGGCGGGAAATGAGGCGGTTATAATAGTATCGAGGGCAAGTGGGTGGTTCGGGAGCTGTACAAAAGTTGCGATTTTTATTATTATATGTATATATAGATATGTATAGATATATATACAAACTTTCCGACTAGAGTTAATCAGGAGCAAAGGACAATTACCTGGCTGAATGACCGCGCTTGCTGCTCCCGATGAAGCGGCGCGTTGCCGACAAATCTCTCCCACGAAAGTCTACCTGTGTCTCCAGGGAATGGCAAATCAGAGTCGAGCAAAAACCTTTGAGAAGCCTAGTAACCAGGATAGAAAATAGAAAAAAATAGGTGTGTGTGAGAGAGATAAAGAGAGATAGACGGAGAGGGATGGGAGATTGAGAGAGCGAGGACGGAGCAGGCGGGGAGGCGAATTTTTACGAGCCGACCGAGATGACAGGGCGCTGAAGAGCGTCTTATAGCACCGCTACTTCCGGTTTCTCGCATCATCTCTGTCCAACTCTTACGATTTCTCGCTCTCGAATTTAATTGTTTTGTTGCTTTGTTTTTTCTATCACCGTAAAATATTTAGTTGCACTGATGTGCGCGCGCAGTTTATGCAGTTTCACTACTGCTTAGAGGACAAGAAAGCAATCATTTTTTTAAACACGACGTATCGACGAGGAGGGGCTAAATAAAAGAGCCACGGGCAAAGCAATTAGTCGTAAGTTGAATGTACAACTTTGACAAGACCAACCTCAACAATTATCGTAGACATGTTTTTTTAAATGAAAAAAATGTAGTCGTTTCTAAGCGCAAGGTGGCAAGACTCGATGGCTGTACATGCAGCATCGATGGTACAGCCTAGAGTATATAGTCTATACGAAGGAACCTCTCTCGATCTTTCCAACCAAGTTCTCCTTGCTCTTCTTCTCAACTATATACCAGTCTCTCCTTGGTCGTTCTTGGTGCAATTACGTATCGAGGCCAAGACGAGAAAAACGCCCAGTGCATCGCTTGCCAATTACAGGTGCGGTAAGGGCGGAAAGAGGTGGAGGGTACTCTAATTTGTTGCCGTTGCTGTGTTCCTCGGCGCAAAGGGCGGAAGCCGCCCGACACACGGGATAGGGTGTGTTCGGGATCGGTAAACCCGCGAATCGCGTTGCTCCGTTTCACTCTGCACGCGAGGAGAGGATTCTCAAGATGGGCTATATATTGCGCTTGCAAACCCGTTTAGACGAAGAAGGATTTTTACTCCACGCGTTACTCTTTGACTGTTCCTTGGCATCGACGTGTATTTGGCTTTGATTATCTAGCTGGAAAATGCATACTTATAGTGACAAAGATACAATGGAAAACTTCACAAACCATAATTCTCATCTACTTTAATATCATCAAATCACTTACTATTTCAGGTGGTAAAAAAAAAATCGATCGATCTTTCCCATGGTTAGTAAAGGTCAAAGGTTGGATTATATTTCACCAATATAATAACTTATTTTGCACTTAAAGTATGGTGAAGAAATTTTAACATGTATCGAAAATGAACGTTTTTTCACAGTAAATACAAACCCAAACATACGAGAACGTTCAATTAATTACGATAAAAAAAATGTTAAGTTGACAAGACTTGGGTTTGTCTGATCTGATGTTCATTGAAGGTACTTTTATCTCTTTTCTAAAAAGAAGAGAAAAAATATTTAGGCGGTGTTCTTATATAAACAACGATGTGCACTTACATTTACAAGATCGGAACATGTACATTCTTTTAAGCGAGAAAAATGATGGACGGAAGATGCGCGTACGTATAAAATATGACCCGTCTTCACGCGGTGAAGAAGGGTGTGAAGGCAGTGCGGTTAATCGAAAATGCACCACGAGTAACGAGGCACCAGACTTTGTCGGCGAATTTGCCAAGCCTTACGGGCGTTCGAGCGAACAAACGTGAAGAGCTAACCATATATATTTACATGCAGGCAGTTTAGCTAGATGCAACGTTATGTATTGATGAACACTAAGTGCTATATAAAAATTATTGCGTCAATATGTAGAGATTGGTCGATCGTATGAGAAGGTTTCTACTTTATATACTTCATTCGCTACTTTATTCACTTTTTGCTAGTTCACTTTTGCTTTAATTACACCTTTAATTTATTCCATATTCTAGAACAGTAAAAAGACCAATATTTGTGCGAGTCTTCGAAGGTGATCGATCGCCGCGTTGATCAAAAGTGCCGAGATCATTTGGAATACACGGTGGGCATAATCACTCGGTTGGGGGTCTTTCGGTGTTAAATAAAACAAAACAAAAAAAACGGCGCCGGATGACACCACGCCATTTCGTTCTCGAGCCACATAACAGAATGCCAAAAATCGCGACATCTTTATCGCCACATCGAGACTTCCGGAGGAAGCTACCTTGGCCGCGCATATTAATCATCGTCGTGATTCGACAACCACGAGTATAACTCTAAGATACTAATGGGAATCATCTAATTAATCAGGCAAGACAGAGAGCGATTTCAGTAGTTGCTCTTAACGCAAATTCATTAGCTTGCTCTGAACTCCATAAATGACATCCTGTTGATCGACATGCAGACGGAACAGCGAAGATATTCCATTGATTATTTGATCTGTTACAAAAATGTTTATTCGCGCGTGCGTAAATTTTTTTCCTAATTAATGAATTAGAACTCAACCATTCATTTCCGAGCTGACTATGGTTTTGCATAATGATTATGGCAATGTGTAAGCGGCCATTGAAACTTCCTCGTGCATTACGCGTCTTGTATTTTTTTGCATAAACTTTAAGCTGTCCGAATGAAATGAATAAATGAACGTGAATTTCCCGTTGCTTGTTATGTTTCATCCTTGGTTTCCCATATTTGGCCATTTTTTTCAATAATTACAACTTCGACTTTAATTATATTAAAAAATCAAATAAATCACGTTTCAGTACTTCCAGCACGTAGACATACTTTCAGTAAATCAACGCTCTTATTTTCGTAGTGACAATCATTCTTTAGTTTTCATCCAACAACGTTTTCGAATATATTTATATATTATTCGACTCCGGAACTATTAATAAACATGTGTTCGTTCATGCTAAGTAAACATGATCGTAAAGTTAAGTATTACGTATGATTCTTCTGCATATTTCATTAAGTTTTCTAAACTCAGTGATTGTCGACAGAGTAAACGTTGAAAAAAAGTGTTGTTAATTGCTCTGAATTAAACTGTTCTAGTATATCTTATGGGAATCCTATGAGTTCTGAAATAAAGAACTCAGGTCCTGTGAGTTGTACATTATTTTAATAGCGAGCAGTAAGCTACATAAATAAAGTTGAAAAGGCGACCCGTTTTGCTATCTCGTTAATGTTAATGGAATCCCCAAGCGTCAGCAGCGAAGATCCGCCATTAAGCACGACTGAACGCAAGAAATATATACGTAGATTCAAAGAACGGGATACCTCGATGAAATTTTGCTCGGCAAGGTTGTTGACAGTTATGCTGCTTACCACGCTTGTTTGCAAAACATCTTTCAATGACATATTGCTTTAAGTGACTAGTTTAAACTAAAAATTGCTGACTCGAAGACTCGTGGCTGGTGGAACGACAAATACCTGTTGTGCCCGTTGCGATGGCATCTGGACTTTTATTTGGCCTTTTTTTTATTCGCATATTCTGGCGATTCGACTTGTGCTGTTGAAATAAATTTACTATTTCGGATCTTCTGCTAGCACTGACTGCAAAATAAACCGAAAGAAAATATACGCGTTCTTAGTTTTTTATCGACAATTCATCGACACCCAACGAATGAAGGTTCTGAAATTTGAACAAACTTATATTAAGATGGTAGCCCGTCAAAGTTGATTTTGTTTTCATTTACTTGTATGTTTTATTCGCAATAATAATATATAAATTCAATCGAAATTTTGCTTATGTCACACACACAGTTTATAGAATTTGCTTTCGCTACAGCAAACGGGCAAAAATAAAAATAAAAATGAACTGCGTTTTGTTATTTTGGTAAAAATTGGGACAAATAATTACGAAAATCTCTGTAAAACACCATCCAGAGGCTAGGTTCTCACTATTTAAACATTTTCAATAAAACGTACACATGTCTCTGAAGCGTGTTAAGAAATATGAGGTTCGACATATTTTTTTTTCATCCATATTTATATCAAGTTATTTTCAATGTTTCTGCTCACCGGACTAAATGAAGCCCAAGAAAATTATTTCATTTGCAACTTCGACTTAAAGTAAAGGGAAATTTTATTTTACTGTAGAGCATTGCGAAATATTAGAACATTTAGCATGAGTCATTAAACACAAGAAACGCAATCGGTTCATTGGAAATTCCTTTCGACACTTGTTTCCGTTGGATCTATCGCAGTGAGTGTCACTACAAAGGAGACATCAAGAAGACAATGACCTCAGTCTTTCTCGAGACAAAACTATACCGCAGTGGACCATTCCAATTCTGAAGGGGCTGGAACGTGCATATTCGTCAATCCTCTATATTTCATGTCTGACGAAAATAAGTCTTACTCTAGTTTATAAGATTTAAAGAGGCCAAAACGAATGGAGTCTAATATACAAATCCATACATATTAAGGAGAACCACTTTGGAATGTATTTAATATTATATGTTTGAAATATGTTTAGCAACTCGCAAAAACGCTACGCCGTTGGCGTTTGACGCGGTGACTTTTAAACTGTGTAATGAGAAAATGGTAGGCGAGGGAAGTCGAGCCTCTTTAGACATCATTATTATTTGTATTTTAATTCAAATGAGAATTCATGATGCGAGAATAATTGTATATTGTAAATGTATAAGAACAACCCACCGTCATTATTGTTTTCTTTCACGGCTGCCGACACTCAGGCAATCTTTCAGTCGTGAACTACAAAAAAAGCTTATTTTCAAAACGAAAATGGGAGTGCCCTGAAAATTGCTTCACCGCATTGGATGTACTGGTAACAAAAGATATACATACTGGTACGAAGAGTAACAACTCACATTGTCCCGAAGCCATATTGTTACCTGTGGACGTTTAGAAGAATCGATGAACTAAAATTCTTCAAAACTAAATTTGTCTCAGACTTTTATTAGCTAATGTCATGTCTGCGTCATATCTGCCAATCTCACTATTTGATTTATTCAGAGTTAACTTATTAGTGAAATCATTTCTACCGAAATACCGAAAAAATCGTAGCCGTCAAGTTTTTGCGTAACGTAGAGAATTCTAGTAAATAACAATAATAAATTAGAATGATTCGTAAGAATAATATTGATGTGTTCACGGGAAGAAAATAATATCGAAAACATTGAAACATTTGCCCTAATTTCTGTAAGAAGTTACTATATTTTTGCTGAAAACTATAAGAGACTCGATATGGTACCAGAGAACTATGACGCCATAGTAATTTTTGATATTATTTTCTCTCCGTGTTTGTGCAGAAATCGCCGTTGGCGTGCATGAATTCTTATTATTAGCACAATCTTATGAAAATGATAATATTCAAATGTACCAGAAAAAACACCGTATGTTTGGTTTATTTCAGATACATTTCAAGTTATCATTTTTATAAACAAATCATTTTCATAGGTGTAGACTCTAGTACACATGACAGTTAGTTTGAATTATCATGACAGTTTATGCCCATTACGTCATGATGTTTTTTCGAATATTTTTTGTAATCATTTGAGGTATATAACTTCTGCATTACAATGCTATTCAAAAGACTGCCACATTTTCACGATTGTTTTATACAAAGTTTAATACACTAATTATGGGATTTAATTAGTGTTAGTGGATCTGTACCACCGCATGTCTTATTAACCTATAAAAACATATGTAATGATAGATTTGCGACACCATCAACTGTTACATGCAAATTTCCACGTTGGCAAATTTTCATCAAAATTTTTCAAAGGTAATTTTTAACCAGTTATCATGCATCACGTCTTAATTAATTCCTCAAGAGATCCTCTACGAATTCACCACGCAGATTTTTTTTAGACTTGATCGTTTCACTGTCTCAGCCAATTGTTTAATGAGTGAAAAAATCTTTCGGAAACAAACTATTGCATCTTTTGAACAATTGAGCTTTGAAAAAAATCTTAGTTGTGAATTCGTAGACGATCTCTTGAGGAACGAATTAAGATGTGTTGCATGAAAATCGATTAAAAAATACGGGTTATTCGAAAAATCTCGATGAAAATCCCATCACGAAAATTAGCATTTATCAATTTATGCAGATTTTTCAGTTTTTCAATGGTCCTCGTGCGACAGTCAAGGGCAATGTTTTTCGGAAACTCTAACTCTAGTTAGAACTACAAATAGAATTAAGAGGCAGAAAGGAAGGAGACACGTGAAAAAGAGTGTAACGATTTCAAAGTGAAACAGATGATAGAGTGAAATTCTATCACAAATCTGGAGTGCTAGATTTTATAGATGAATTTTCGGGAAAGCCAAAAGAGTAACATCATGAAAAAGTAGATTACCATTTAATATGATAAAAACAATATTTTTTAAGCCATCAATTCATAACTATAGCAGAAACGGATCGGTTTTTCCATCACAGTTAATTAAAACATTCAGATTTTTCTAATATTTGTACCAGGTCATAGTTATCCGCCAACTTCAATGTTTTCAATAGAACTTGATGAAATAAATTTAAGGCTACGATCCTGAAATGCATAAAAATGTGTAAATTTTTTTCAAACCAAGAAAGTACAAAGTTTTTTTGACAAATAATGACGGTCGTTTTATTCAAAATAAAGACCATTATACATTTAGTTGATAACGGTTGTCATTGTATTCATGAAAGTCAGTTATTAACGCCCAAAAGTTGACGATCAACTGGAAAGGTTTTAGATGCAATTCATACAGGTTGGTATTTAAATAGAAAGGTTGAAGGTGGAGTGTACCAAGGTGGGTTGCCAAGAAATATTTGTTTACATCCACTTTCATACTGGGCTCTCATGAAACTCATCTTCAAAAATATTCTTGAATTTTGAACGCCTACCTTAAACCATAGTAATGTTTGCACAGTTAATTCGCCATTGCTCCGTCGGCACATGAGATTACTTACGCCAGAGCATGGGATGCGATCCTCTTGATTGATCCACCGAACCAACACAGCGCTGTCCAATTTATGATAAAATTGGTTCGATATATCTTAGTCTGTTAAAGCAAGTCACCAATTAGTACACGATTCTTTTGCCTGAATACTGTATGGTTGTGACTAATTGAAGCTACAACGATACATGTGAAAATGTACTATGTGCACACAGTAAAATTTCGTGAGTCGTACATGATAAATTTTGAGAGAGGTACATAGTGAAATTCAGAAACCGGTACATAGTAAAATATGAGAAAAATATTCTTTGCATACAAATTACTATGTGCTTTTCGTAAAATTTGATATAACGCCAATATGGTTCCGCATTAATACAAAACATTTAAAAAATGTCTGAATTGAGCTTAAAAATTCGTGTGAAATTATCTCGGTGTAGAAAAGTGATATTCATCGTAGTTTCTTTGTACAAATAAAAAAAGACTTATCTCTTAGGCAAATTCCTGATTTTTCGATTCGGACCTTTCCCATTTTATAGAAAGTGCTTTTTAAAAAAAATCAGCCTCGATACAGACTAAATTTTGTTGTTAAGTTTAAGAATAAAAAAATGTTGTACTATTTTTTAGTTAAAGTGTACAGTCGGAATCGTGGTTAATGCAAATAGCGTTTCATAACAAAATGTGTTACAAAAACGACAACAAATGTTGATCCAATTTTTATTTTTGCAATACATTTTTCCAATTCCGTAACTACCAATATATGTTTTGAGATACAAAAAAGTTGTCTCAATAGAATTTTTTTTTTGATATAAATAAAATGATTAAAATTCTCTCTCGTTTTGGCATCTCTCGGTGTATATAAGATCCTGAATATGTAGACATTTTTATTTTCACGATAGTACAGCTCACCACTCTCTCCTATCGCTCTCTCCTACTCCTCCTAGGCTTAGTCTTCTCCATATACTCCTCAAAAGACGGTCAACGGTTAACGGTTTTCAGGTCAAATTTGACCAGAAGCATTAAATTAACGTTTTATTAGTCAAAATATTTACTAATAGAACGTAAAAAAAAATTTGTAATAATTATTTAGAATATATTGGACGTTTATGAATAAAAACTGTAAAATTATATGGTCCATTAGTGGCTTTTGACGGTGTCTTCGTCCGCATGAAAATTGCGTGTAAGACAGTTTCCTGAAAACACACTCACGAGCGTGCACTCGCAGACTTCACACACAAGGATTTTTTTATGGTGTTGGTTTAAATATGACCCAAAAACCTAAATACTAAAGAAATTTATTACATACAAATTTTTAGCATCAATCTTCCGAAGATTCATAAGTTACGTTTTCTTGATGATTGGCTCAAAATTGACCCGAAGATCGTACGAAAATTAAAGACACAGTCACTCATCGTACTCTCCGCGCTTTAATCATACGAATAATGTTTCAGCGAAATGCTGGCAGTTTTTTCTCTGTTTCTACATAAACAATAGAAAGTATCATTCCTAATCCAAGCGTGAAAAACGGTCAAGTTTTTTAATTGTTTGATTAGCCCAAATATAAAAGATCCTAGCGATAAATTATTCTACTCCAATCCAATATTAGAAGTGTATTCGTTTAAGATTTGCAGTAGCGAATCGATTATCATTTACTGAATGTACCCAATTCATACATTCTGTATGTGGTATTTTGTATGTGAGTCGGTGGCTAGGTTCACATGTCATGTGAGCGTGTGCTCAGGTTTATCTGGGTTTTTGAGATTTGTTTGGATTCGTTTTTTAGATGTGCCAGTGTGAATTGGATTTATATATTTGAGAACAGCATGGGTCGCTCAGTGTCATGTGTGAGTTTCAATTCCCTATACTGCAACGTACCTTTCCGTTGAAAGTTCCTGTACAAAAAGAAGTAGGTGAACAAATATGGACACGTCTTGAAGATTCTCGAATTCAAAATTGCGGACTCCTGTAGAACTAACGGGACTGTACAAAACTGAGGTGTGATGTTACTTTCCAAGCATGAACTTTTATCGATCGTGGAATTTTATCGGAGATTTATCAATCAGAAGCCGGTGACGTATATGGATCAGCTGTACAGGAGAATGTGTTATGATTCCTACTTACGATTTATCCCTTTCACATTCGGTATCGGTCTTAAAATCCGCGGTCGCGAGTTGTGCACGAGAGCACATGTCTAGAGCCACGCGAGAGGTTTGGCGTCTAGTGTATGCTCCTATATCACATCGATGCAAACCGTGGAGACTTACGGACACCCACACACGACACGCACACACACATGTATACATATAAACACACACGCACACATTAACACAGTATACCAGAGCTCCCCGTTTCTATGTAAATAAAGGTCGTCCACGAGACGCGCAAGCGCCCCCACTACACGACGTATCGCGCCGCGATGTGAAATCTATTCGCATAGTGCGACGTGGAGGAGAACTCGCGTACTCTCTACACACGAGGCCGGTAGCAAGAGTTTCTCGTCGACGCCGCGATAACGACACGCGATTTTCTTTTATTTTTCGTATATCGAAATACGTCGCTTCTTGCTATTTTCCTTAACGAAGAAATAGAAAGGGCTAGTCCTAGTGTCAAAAAAAAGCACTCTAGGGCCACTTCGCGAGATCCAATCGTAAACAATACAGCAGAAAAGTATTCTGGGATCGAAGTATCAGTGCCAACGCGGAAGTAATCAGGGCACGTCTCGCGTGGTAGCGAAAGGTGTAAAACAGTGAAACAGCTGAAAATTAGACGTTTCGATTGGATTTATCTTACATGAATCGATCGTTACCTGCGATCTGAATTCCGCTGTGTTTAGCAGAGACAATTTCATTGGGTGCAGACTCTCCGATAGACGAGGATATTTCGGTAAGGATAACGAAATTTTGTCTCCTTCGCTCCACAGCATACGAAACGGGATCAACGATTTTTTGTTATATTTGCTTAAGCAGCCACCAGCCAATTTATCTGGCTGGTGCCTAATAAATTGAATTTTTAATAAACGATGAAATCATTTTTGAAAAATTTCACGTGGGCGAATATTCGGAGGCCATTTGGAAAGACGAATCGTATTCGTTAGGACCAAAGAATGTTGTATATACTAAAAGAGGTTTTTAATACGTTAGGTTTGGGGGAACTCCACCACGCTTCGTATAGATCTTCGAAGTATAACATTACGTAAGAACGCGCGAGGAGACCTTGAACGCCTCAATACTAACAAACATCTTTACACATTACATAAGTACACCTATAAGTGATAACAGGTTGAGACTCAATGTATTTCCCACTTCGATTGTTCCGCCAAGTTAATGCGCTTGTTACGTCTTGTACGTGTTTGTGTGAACGCGTTCCAGCACAAAGTAGATTTATCTTACGTTACAATATTCAGGAACTTTTCGAAGCGCATCGATGTTTCTTAGTTTCTTCTTGTTAGTAACATTTGACGTTACACAATGGATTCCAGAGACTTGGCCTTTCTTAAATGATGTCAAGTGAATCTGTTCCTCTAATGAAAGTGACCTCATTAGCAAAAGAGACAAGAATGAAGTAGTAGAAGCTCTGGATGGCGGGAATAAACAGGAAGCGATCGCTCATCTTCAAAGAGAAATAATGTACAATTGATCAAACCATTGGAGTATAATAAATAATTTCCAATAACTACAGTTATTAATTGAGTTAGGATAACCAAATTTTTGTCTAATTCGAGTATCCATCTCATGTATTGAAAAATATTGATCGATCATCTACATCGTTTACTGTCCTAATCAATAATTAGTTTGGCCATTCAAAAAAGTAACCAATAATTACTTTTTTCAATGGTTTCATTTAATTTGCTTCTAGATTTGTTACTGGAAAATGAACATTATTTTATTTATAAATACTTTTATTATTTGTTTAGGGATGTAAAATTATTTCTGAAATGTCCGTATTGTTGTCACTCATTAAAAAGTAGAACAGAGATTCTATTTTTGAGTTGTTCGTTTACCCCATGGCCCAACTATAAATACTGTTCTAGTGGGGAAAAACATTTTCACTCATTTCCACGATCACCATTTCCGTTATAATTGGTTCTTGCAACTTTCAATCGGTCAAAAAAATGGCAGGGCTATTCTTATCCAGTTCAGCAGTATCTCGCAATAGCAACGTTTTATATTTATGATTTATAACTTTTCGATTCAGTTACGATGAACTTGTTTGATGGTATTGAAGTTTGCAGTGTTGGAACGCAACGGAAAATATATTTTCCACTCATTGTTATTTTCATTTTTCAAATCGTCCCAACTTTTTTTTATAGATTTACTTTTTAGGTCCAAAATAAAAATTGCTGAATTATTGTAGCGTTGCGGATGAATTCTGGGCTGTAGAAAATGAGAAATTCTGTTGCATTTCAACAATGCAAACTTCAACATCAGCTTTTTTGTACATATTTTTGACCATAAGACGAGACAGCTAATTGTTTTCATGTGCTTTCTGTAATGGGACACGCTAGCTACGAAAGTACCTGTATTGCATAAATCAGGTGAATCAAAAAGTTATAGAGTAACCTTTTTACCTTTGTGACAGTTTGTTTACTCAATCGTAATTGCATAACACCAGGAAAAACCGAAATTTGTTTAAGAAATTTGTTTAAATAATTTCGTATTATTTTATTTTGTTCTCAAAGTGTTCTTCTGAAGCAATTAGCCAACGAATTTTATCTTTCTCGTAATGACGGAGTCTCGTGAATTTTTTCGTTCAATTTTAACTTTCAAACATTTATACGTACAGACGAAGGCACTTATTACTATATTTTTGAGTTTACGTTCCGATATTTCGGAGCCTTTTGTACATTTTTGTTCTTAACGAAAAAAGTGAACTGCACGTGGAGACAAAGCTTCGTCTATGAGCAATGAATGGGTAGTCGATGTTCGTAGCTCAAAATAGTTCACAGCGCGTGAGCTCGTGCGTGCAATTGCACGTGTATATATACAGCAATATAAGAAATAGCATGTTTCCGCTCCGATAATTGAGATAACAAGCGTTCGAATCTTTCGATCACGGAGGACGTGATTTGATGAGCGAGTTCGGCGACACTTAATGTTGCGATGACAGTTAGTTGCGCTTCCAGGTGCTTTTTAATGTCCTCATTTGATCGACTTATCTCGTAAATCGTGTCTTAATTTTGCTCAAAGCAATAACGATTATTATCGGAAATACTAATTTTACGAACTAAAAAATTACTCCACAATATGCGATAGAGTCGATTTTTAAACCATCGTGTGCAACTATGACCATTGGATGCCCTTATTCTTTGACTTCAAATATTTTGTCGATAATGTTATATTTATTTTCAAATGTTGTTTGAAAATCTGTTGTCATAATACAAGTTATTGTTAAGCATTCGCTAAAAGTCGATTATCATAAGCACCACTTAATATGATTAGTGAAGTTATGAATTATTATTAGACTGGACGATGACGATGATTATAATAATAAAAGAATGACTAAGTAATGAGCTTGAAAATTTCGTCGAACTAAGTGTTAAGTAGTATTGAATCTATGTAAACGTGTTTTCATCAGCTGGGGCAGAAGATGTACGATATATGAAAATTGGCACGTATTTGTATCAATAGAGACTCGACGATGAGAACGCCAAGAAACAGATCGATAGCTCCCGTAAATCGCACATGTTACGACTTTGCTCATGAACGTCACTAAGCGAGCCTGAGTAAGTCGCGCTCTCGTTGTGGTCAAACTATGACGCAATTCTCTGCAACCACGCAGAACTTAAGCGTGAATTACCCTATTCAGTTGCTAACATGGAATCCAATCGTGTGTTTCACAAAACGTGTATTAGAGCCCAGCGGAAATGATTAAATATAAGATTGTCATCTATGAGATTTATAGACATGATACTACTGCAAAATAAAAAAAACAATGGTCCCCACGTTTTGGCTACTCATCATGAACAAACTTTCACTCGATTATTGTATTTTACATTTGAGAATTGAGATTTATTCAAATGATTGCCCTCGAATAATAATGTTCTCCTCACTTTCGCGTACCTTCGTGCACGAGCTTTTAGCATAATTCTTTTGAATTTATTTTCGAGATAATTGTGGCAATAGCACGTCAACTTGGTGCATCCAAGAGCTGCAATTGTTCGTGTTGCAGTGTTTAGAAAAAGTGAGAAAAATCGATACGGTTGACACGCTGATACGAATGTGAGTCGCCAACGCAGATCGAGAGCTCCCACGTGCGTGTTTTGGAGTTCCGTAAAAAGTCCCAGACCCGCATTCGATGTATATAGACATACGTGACGTTTCCACTCGTAGTTATTCTATATAATGTTCGTCGTTCACTATTCAACGGTCGATAGGAGATCCTCGATGATCGGTAAGGAGGTACACTGTGAGCGTCCAATCCACGCATACAGTCAAGGTTTGCTGTTTATGTTAATGCGTCTGCTAGAGACCAAGGCACGTGCGACCTGGCACATTGGCGTCACTCACACACACACAAACTCCCTCCTCCTGTATACATTCATCATTCACACATACACACTTGTGTGTAGCTTGTGGAATCGGAGTTAAACGTTTGGTCCACAGATGTCTCCAACAGCCTCGCCACGGTATGAATTCAAGATGATCTTTTTCAATATGGTCCATATAGACTTTCGCTTTCAAAAGATTGACCCAGACTTTAGGTATTTCAATGACCTTTCTTTTTCAACCACCCACAAGTTTGAATAGATTTTAAACGGCTCAAGATGTTATAGAAAATTAACGTAGATCAATAAACCCAACGAAAGAATATACATGCCCATATGTGAGAAAAATATTTCGAATAAATGATATTCTGTGACACAAATATAATGATCTGCTTTTAAATATCTTATTTTTTAATGACTAAATAGATAATCAGACAAATTCGATATTAAAAAAGGGATCTATTTATAATTATAATCTGGATTTCCAGCTTGAAAAACCATTTATGTTTCGTATTTTTTAAATAGCTGTCCCAAGAGTTTAATAATTATTTTAAAACAAGTTCGCAAGCTCTATCGATTCTGCTATTCTGTGATATGCACTAATAAATATGTTATTTATCCTATGGCTTTAAATTTGTCTTATACCGCCCGGAGGAAACGGCATGAATAAAGATTGATAGTTGGTTTTTAGCTGAGAAATCAGTAGGATTATTTAAATATTAAATGAGAAAACGATGTAACGATACTTGGCACACAAATGCCGATTGCATAGAGTTCCATAATTGATATATGTAGGATGTCGAAAAAAAATCGAATGAATTTAAACGAGCCCTCGATTCACGTCAATCTATCAAGGTATAGATTCTAAAACTTCACGTAGTTCGATGAGGACCTGGAAATCTATTTCAAGCAGCTAAAGAGCCGTATAGAATCCGGAAAATTCATATTGGCCCTGAACAATTGAAAAATCACCGGATGCGAGTCCGCAGCGATTCGACAATCCCCGAACATATATCCGGTACAATAAAAGACTCGACCAACGCTTGCGAGAATAATGAACATTTTTTTTAAAGCTTGTGTCATCTGGCCTCGTGTACCGACCCTCTTCTCTCAAACGTCATCATTGTCCGCACGATCTATTTTCCCAAAGTACAATTCGTTCGGCATCTTTGTACATTTACGATGAATACATTGAATGGCGGTGAAAACTCGAACGTCTATAATTCTCATCTCTTTCGCCCGTGATGGCTAGTAGGCATCGTCTAATTTCTTGTATCCAGGATCCGCGTGAAACTAGAAAACGTTTTCGACAATCGATTTCTATTGGATTTCCCGCTTGTTCCGGCGTGTTCATTCGAACACCGTACTAGCCGCAGAGATTTTGCCGGTAGACCCAACACGAAGTCATCCAGCATAGACCAAGTATATTTGTACGTACGCGGTATCTTCGTCTACGATGGTGACGACGCTCCTGGACACTGAACTGAAGTTTTGTGCAAGTCTCAGCATGCTCCCTTATAAGTAATCGACAATGGAGGGAAAGAGGGTCCCAAAGCAGTGACCAGGTGATCGAAAAGCAAGCTGCACGTGCCGGGATGCTTCTGTGTGCAACTTACATGTGTCAGCTTCCTCGGTCTTGCATGCTTGTATAGGCTGCAAATAAGTTCATGCGGAAGGTATCGTGTATTGTGAAGACGTATACACTTATCCTTCCGAACTGAAAGGTTTAGAAAATGTTGTGTATTACAGTGCGGTTCACACATTTTTTAATATAAATTCTGATGAAAGATTAGTGCACTATAAATATGGCTATGTATTTCATTGGGATATTAAATTCATTATTAATGTTAAATAAGTAAACGGTACTGGATAGTTTCGTATAATTGAAAGAACAGAGAAATATTGATTAATTTTAAAGGGAAGTTGACAGTCTCCTAACGTTAAAAGTGTCGATCTTTTCAAGTTAAAAAAATTTGAAAATTGACAACACAAGGTTGACGTTTTTTCTACACTTGACAATAGCATGTGTAATAATTAACAAGTTTACAAACTCTATGTTGAGGTGAAAGATTTAACGGGCCAACCAAAGAACAAAGCTGAAAATTCCATCCCGCCACATAGTCGTTTTTATCGCAGATATTTTTGTTTCCCCAAGTTTACGTGCCCGCCAAATTTCGTAGTTACGACCGTCTAAACAGCAAAAGTGTCTTTCCCGAAATTACTCGCTGCCTCACGTTCGTATATACAGCTGGCCGAATGAGTTTTGTTCACACGACATTATCACCCCGGCCCTCACGGGGGCCTACCATATATACATACATATAACGTCCGACAGGTCAATGTAACCCTCGAGGACTTTACCTTTTTTCAAAATTTAAATATACGAAAAAAAATCTAAATAAGTAATTCAAGAAATTCTCCTTAGACTAAATTGGCTCCATTCCTGCTCGTCATTAGATTTTTTTAACTGACAAATTTGACGTTGAAAGCAAAAGTCAGGCATCTATTCTCATGACCGTGGAAATGCAATGAACAAATTGACATAGTATGGAAGAGTTAGAAGGGTTTCTCTCGAAGACTGATATAATTTTAATGGTCATGGAAATAACATTTCCATTCAGGTCTGGAAAAATGTAAGCCTTGAACGAAACGAGAATTATCCGTTTAGATTGCTAGGTATAGATATCTATACAAATGCACAGCTGTATGTGTAAGTTGGTTATTCTTATTGCTTAATCAAAATGCCGATGGTGACTTCATCATCATCACAACAGTTTTGTTACTTTCCGCACCTTGTCATCTCCCATGAAATGACCTGCTCTCCAGAGATAAAAGCCTCAAAGCAAAATACACTGTGTATAGAAACAGGCTTTCGTGAAGTTCAGCACGTGCTTGTCATTTTTAATCATTTAACTCAACGTCCATAAGACCAAAATTCAAGATTCGAGATCGAGTTTACGTACACGAGGCAAATTCCACGGTTTCGCGGATTCCATCGACGATTTTCTCATGACTCATCTTGTACCGCGGCTGTGACTCATATTCCCCTCACGCCGCAAAGATTTCTATCTCTATCTGTCACTCACACGACCGCACTTTATTGGCACTACACCGCGACCTCTTCTCGTGTATATTACAAGTCGTCGGCCTACAATCGGACGTCGTTAAACATATTTTCGTTAGCTTATTTTTTTTGTTGATAGATAATTAGTTGGATCTGGAACACAGATGTTTATAGTTCTCTCTAAAATTGTATAGAGACGTCTTAAACGTTGAAGGTCGCTTTTTTTATGCAGTATAGATCCCTTTTTATGAGATTTAACCTTCATGGACCTAATCTCCAATCGTCCAAGTTTTACAATTTGACGTTTGGAATCATGGGGTTTTTCTAATAATGTAATTACATCATTGATTGTGAAGCACAGTTAATTGATTTTTCCTCAATATGTATGTTGTGCCCTTTATGGAAGGCATGGCTACTTGGACCCCTGCTTGTAATTTACGACCCTTTACTATCTCATACCACCTCTATTTGTCTTTTTTCATCAACTGTTTACATAACTTGTGAACTTTTTTGTTTGCTCCAACCTTATCATCAGTTGTTTTGATTAAAATCTGCTGGTGTTGGTATTGGATTGGGCTCCATAGGCAAATCTTCAGATTGAAGAAATTATAGGAAATTGTCAAGGAGCGTTTAAGGTAGTATCAGCGATAGACGAATTTAAAGATTAATTGTTTAAAATTCGTTTGCCCCTTCTTAACAGTCATACTCAACTGTGGGTAACATTTGAGAAGGTTTGACCGTCTAGAAATCGTGATATTTG
>JABSMR010009305.1:0-11797 GCA_018902295.1 Dusona sp. PSUC_FEM 10030013 | reverse complement strand
TTTTTTCTATTATTTTGAATGTATTCAAATTAAAGATATTTCTATTGAAAAATATCTAAGCAATTCGAATTCCGTAATAATCTGTCGACGAGTAATCAAAGTAGAGAATTTACGCGAGGGATGAAAACACGTGAGGGGTCGATAAAACGTGGGGTAATGTGAACGTCAATAATTGTGAAGCAAGCCATCTATAGTGGTCATGCGGGTTATAAAAGCGTGGGTGACGATACAGCCGTATTTGAGTGTTGTTTGATTCGAGTGTTGCACGCACATTTGTGCGAATCTCGCGTAGAGCTCCATTCGATTTCTCACAGTAGAAACTCGGGCGATTGTATTTGAATTGAAAATTCGCATTTCTATCGTGGTATGCATTCGAGCTGTACAGTTACTTACACGCAATGATCGAAAATATTGTGAGGTCGTTTCAGAGATGGAGAAAAAAAAGAGAGTTATCAAAATATACCTATAGGTACTGTGTGCATATATATTTTATTGAAATATATTAAACTATATTGATATTCGTTGAAGTATTCCGATGCTACACGTGTCTGGTACCTTTGTGCGCTCACAATATTTTTTCATTAGCGTTTCCTGTTGCACAACCCATCAGTAATCTGAAGTGTATATCTTGATTGGTCGTTTCTCTGAAATTGGTACTAGATATACACTTCCGAGGGCCGGGCAATAGAAAAAAAATTCTTTTTTTTTTTTTATCCAGGTATCCAGGACAGAATAAAGAAAGAAAACGAGGGGGAAAATATATCACATCGAGCGTTGGAATAGATGCAACGAACCTGCGCAAAATGACACGACAAAAGTCATAAATTGAATTTACATAAAATTCTTTATTCATAGATTCAGTCGACCCGAAAGAATTCCAATTTGTTATCGTTTCATCCATAATCCGATGATTGCATATGAATAAAAGGCAATAAACGAGAAACAAAAATCGAGTGGACCCAGTCAATAATCAATTTCTACGTAATGCATATATATGTATTTGGTATCTATATCCCTACCACTCCAATACAAGTCGGATCAAAGCTCTACATGCAGCCCTCGCAGATTTAATTTCCTGCCCAGACTGAGCTCGAAGAATGACTTTCGTTTGAAACTCGATGAACGATCAGGACGAATAGGACCCTCTTGTTGATTTTTCACTGGTTTTCCAAAGGGAAAGAAACACACTGAAGAAAGCAATCATAAGTTACGGTACCTACCCTGTAATTTTATATACACATATATTTGTCAGGGAATTCACAGCATCGATTGGAAAATATTTACACGAAGGATAGGATTGATCCATATTTACTGAACAATTTTCGATTTGGCCGTTCTACTTTAACTCGAATCGCTTTCATGCTCGCTCGTTCGAACGATGGAAATACTGTTTAAATTTTGAGTGAAGGAATTTTATGACATCTGGGTACCAAGTTCTTTTGGGAGCAGTCTTAGTCAATCGGGAGTGCTTAAAAAACAACACAGAATTTTCAATAATTCTCATCATATTTACACTCCACCGTTTTGCGAATGGAAATACGATAAATTATTATTTCGAACATTTTGGAAATATACTGGAAGGTTTGAAATTCAAACGTGACTCAGCAGAATGCTACGTTTATGCTATATGCCTGCTGTGCTATAGCTAGGTTTACGCTATATGTTTACCTAGACTGAAACAAATGGTCGATTCAATAAGAACTGATATTATTGGAAGATTTCGTTGAGTCAACCGAAGTGTTTTCGGTCGGAATAAATATGCGGTTTTACTAACTAGCGTATTTGTTTACTGTTTTATATAATATTCTGACGATTATATAATTTCATTAAGACCCCGCAATGAGATATTTCGATGATCCAACATCTTTTTTCCCTAGTGTACCAATGCATATTTATATAATCAGAATACCGTCACAAATGGAGAGCTCTTGGACCTGGCCATTCGATGTGGCCCAATTATCGCGGATATGGCTCCATGATATATGTAATATTAATAACAACTGAATGGACACATACATATTACAAACCTGTTACCAGAAGGGAAACGAGATTTTGAAAATAGAGGAAAATAGCGAAAATCTGATTTCACAGTTATCGCTATGCGGCAGAGTAGTTGGATGAGCAAAACTTCCACTGTGTACACCAAGCTAAACTTTCACTTCATGGATAACGATATACTGTTTTAACAGGGAAAGTCTAGCGGCGATAACGGGCTTGATAACTGTTGGTTCATATGCTTATGAAAATGGTTGAATTCGTTACACTCAATTCGTATATTTCGTATTAATAGAATTTTGCTTTTCCCGGTATGCTTTTCTAATTACGCATAGTGCAGTAACAATACGACAAACTTCGAATCTTTGACCCTGGTAATTATAAAAACTAATACTCGGTGTATAACAATAACACGGAGCTCTAAAATTAACGGAGTAATCAGGTCACGGATTTTGAACGCAATTAATTGTCACCAAGATCAGTTTGTTCATTTTCCAATTGCAAATCACATGTCCAAAATTTTGGACATGTGGTTTGAAAAAAAGGTTGGAACTGGATATTGCTCGAGTGAAAGAGAAGCCTAGCTATTGTCAGATTGAGCACTATATCCGATTACACCCCTTTTATTATAAATAGGAAACCAAGTAATGTCGTATACTCGTCGTACTTCAATATCTTTGTTACTGCTAAGGCTTCATGTTATACCTCTTTGCCTCTTTTTTATGATTCAGAAATATACTGCCAGAAGAGAGAAACATCCTCAGAACGTGTTGAAAAGTGTTTTGATTCTAGTCATCTATCACTACAAATCAAAAAAACTTGAAATAGTCTAGGAAATTGAACAACGGAGTCGGAACTCAAAATTCATTGGCCAGACAATTCGAAAATGTCGCGCTAATAGGGAATGAATTACATTTTACTTTAATTTATTGTAATTGCCACACGGAATAACATGCTTCAGTTTATTCTGATGATCTTTCAGTAAACTTGGATTCAGTTCTGTTGGCAACGAAAAAATTTAAACTTTAGCTTCCATACTTAGGCTACGACTGACAGATGGTCTTGAGAACGGACTTGAGAATAGGAAGTTTCCTGATGCAATGACGTTTCGATATTCGAAGCGTCTCCTAAATCTATGTGGAAATCGCGACTGTTATATTCAGGCTGATTGAATAGCTTTGTCAAAAATTATTGTTACTCGCTATAGTTATGTAATTTTTTTGACGTAATACTTCTTTAGATGCGTTGAAGGTGAAATTTCAAGGCTGCAACGAGCCAGACCGTCACGGCGCCGTCTCGCCAAAAAGACGAAAAATATAACTTTGAGAGAGACCATGAGAGAGAGAGAGAGAGAGAAAGAGTGTGTGTGTAGGACGAATAGCTTATATATAGCGTTTCTTTTCTTTGTCTCCGCTTTGTCCAGTTTTTCGTTTTCCCCTACTTCTAGCGCTGGACCGAATACGCATGTATATATTGCATAATTGTGTATACCCGCCAAACGTATAATCGCCTGTATTGGCCGAGCTTTTCACAGTTGTTCTTGGCCCTTGGCAAATTAGGAAAGAGTGGCTGTAGATAATACTCTTGGGGGATCCCACAGCAACATGGAAGTTAGCGAAGTTGCGGAAAAGTTGGGTTAAAGTGACGGGATAGGTTCGTAAAAAACCGCAAGGGTGTATAAGCAGGAACATTGAAAAACTAATAATCAAAATTAAGTCAAATAAATAATAATTTTCATTATTTCTAGTTATGTCGGATGTTATGTGTTGTGTGTTTGTTCATAATTAACGTAATTTTAATTTCACTTGAAATTCTGTATATAGTTTCAATTTATTAATGGAAAATGTATCATTTCAATTCTTTTTTTTTATTTTCAAAATCGACTAAGTTCATTAAACATTAGTGATAATGTTCAAAGTCTTTTTCTATTTTAGTAAATCCTTTCAATACTCTATGCTTTTCAGAATTCTCTTTTTCTCTCTCTGTCTCCATCCTCTCCCATAAATAGTAAAGTTTTCCATATGAGAAGATCAAATATCAAACATTACTATTTATTATAAATTTAGGCATTCAAAGGTCGTCAAAGAAGTTGCACTTCTATCACGTACCGATGCCCCCTTCTTAGTAAATAGTAAACTATTTTTCGTAAATCTTTTATTATCTCAATTATATGTTGAATACTGTTTTGTATTTTTGTTCTCAGTTGATATTTCTGGCATAATTCACGGCAAAGATTCAAAAAATATTCTTCCCTTTTTTTGGTTCCTATAATAAACCAATTAATTCAGGGTGTCAAAGGAGACAATCTATGTATCCATCCTTCAGATGTGACGCTGTTGGAAATATGTATGGTAATGGGTTGATTGTATGCATCGATTAATTATTCAGCTTCGTTAAACATGCATACGGAACTCTGTAAAGTCTAGTAGAACATTATACACTGTGACTTTTGTCGTTATTATACGTTGGTTAGAAAGTTACAGCTCACAGTTATTCCAGGCTAGCGAAGTACTGGGACAGAAGTAACTGTATAAATATATATGTTAACTTTCAAGATATACGATATTACGCTTGCGAGAGATCATTATGTGCTAAAGAAGGTTGTCGATCTCTGTGAGTCTTTCATTATACAGTTGAGCCAATTTAATTATAGACTCTTTTAAAGTAACTTTATATTACTCATGTCTGCGTACATTCGAAGTGTTGAAAGTTTCCTTTCACTACGAATCCATTGGCGTCTATAAAGTTTCATGACGTGCATTAGGGAAGACCATGCCAACGAATATACGTACAATATCGCTCTTTATTTATATACTAGATGTTTGTTTTATATACACATATTGTATGTTATTATAGCGAAGTCTGTTTTGATGTAACAAACAAGTAAGTAGCAGTACGTTTATGGTTCCTGGAATCGAGCCACATCAAACGCAAGCATACACCTGACGCACTGTTTTACAAATGGTTTCAATTACGTAATTACACACAACTTTACCTGGAATCCTTGAAGAGTAAGAAAACAAGGTTATAGGATCGTTCGTGAATCGCAAATTAGTGGCCAACCTAGTTAATGATACAATAAGGTGGACTTACGTAGCGTTTGCTAACTTTTCTTTTACGTTTTTGTAAAATCTACGATAAGAACCTTTCACTTGATGTGCGGAAGATTTTATTTCGCTGTTCCAATCGCCTTAGGGCCGAACTCAATCTGGCGCAACTCATCCCTTAAAGTTCCACCTCCCGCTTGTTGTAGACAACAACGAATGTACATTGATCTGGAAAAGTGCGGGGTATAGGTCGATAAAAATAAAAGTTAAAAAGAACAAGAAGAATAAAGACGAAGAAGAGTTTCTAGTTGGGGTTAAAGTCTTGAAGCGTGGAAGTTTGTCGAAGTAAAAAAAAAGATTTCACTTGTAGATTGGCGTTGAATACTCGTCGCTACGTCGTCTTGGCCTGAGTACCGTAACCGCGTTTGAGGTGGAGCGAGTGATGGTGAACTTTCCTAATGAAACTATAGCGTTTCCGTCGTTTACCCCGAAAGGTCTACGAAGAAATGCTATGAATGACGACTTTTTCCAGCTGTGTGTCTTCACGTAAAAAAACAAGTTCAGGATTGAAGTTCTTTAGAAAGAACAATTGAATCAATGAAAAACCAGAAAAAATCGAATGAGAAACAGCAAAATGGGCCAATCAAGAATCTCGACGAATTCAAATGATGCTCGAACGACGAAAAGGAACGATTTAACCGTTTCCACGGTATTCTTTGGATTTCTCTTGACGATCTTTTGGTGGTCGTCAAAGTAACCGAAGGTGTACTTACGTTTGTGGTATTCTCAAGTATCTCACCAATACTAAACTTGTTTGAGAGAAGTCGTCACAAAGCGAAAAGTCGGATGCGTATACATCGAATGGCTACGAGGTTCATAAAGTATTCTGCAAGCTTTTCGGTTTCCCTTCGTGACGACCATTTTGTAACAGTACTTCAATGGAAATGTACCCTAAAAGCCTGGCAATAGAATTCTACTCGATGCACCCACTCACGCTTGGGAAAAGCAGTTTTAACTTTCAAAGAGCAAGCACTGCCCAAAAACGGCTATTTTTTGGGCAACTCCTAGCAAATATTACAACAGACGTCCTGGGTGTTTTCTATTTGACGAATATATGGCCGTTTACATTTTTTTTTCCAGTTTAGGGAAAGGGTGTAAATCACTCCGATCCATTTGAAGGGAACAAATGATGAGCTTTTTGAGAGCACATTGTCTGCCAAAGTTTCAGTATTTTGTAGGAGAGTTGCGCAGCAATTGTGTATCTCCAACGAAAACGATGCTGCCACGCGGTAACTGCATGAGTTTGCATACATAATAGATGCAGCTGATGTGCCGAGGTCTCCGGGCAAGCGCCACCAAGTTGTAGCAGAGGATGCACGTTTTTTATATGTACATCTTGGCTTCGTGAGCCTTTAGAGCGGAATCGATGTGCAAAGTTCAGCACTTTTTGATCTTTTTTGTATACCGTCGCGAGGAAGAACCAACAGCTAATTAGAAGGCGGCTGAGCTTGACGGCTTTTCATATCTTGAGTATGTCAGCTTGTCGGACAGATTGCGATCCTGCGTTCCCTTCAACTTAACCTCGTTAACTGTTTTCATCCGCATTACACCGCACTTGTACATATATAAACCTGTGTTTCCCATCGCGTTATTTCACTGAAGACTTTTTCCTCTGAAGGTACAACCGCCGTTCCAAAGTTTCTCCGTGAACTTGCAGCTCTTACTATTGTGGCGGAATCGATCCAAGTTGTTAAAAACGTAGTTCACAACTTTTAAGCTCTGGGCCATCCCCGATATCCTATTTCACTCGCGCTTCTTTATTACTCCGACTTCTCTCAAGCGGGGAAATATTTCGTTCCAAAACTTTATCCAGCATCATGCAAGACATGCTTTTAACATATCCAGCATCCCTTAAGTTTACTCTTTCTAAGCATGCTCCTTTTTCCAATTTCTTTCTCCCTTCGAACGCAGTGGTAAGATACTAATATGCTTAATTAATAAGAGAGGAAGGTATGAGGACGATCAATAGGCAACAGCTTCAAGGTACAGCAGCAACCCTTTACTTCCAATTCGTTTCGCTCTCTCTTTCATTCTCGCGTTCTTGACAACTTTCACGAAGGTTCGTTCTCCCAAAATCTCTATATCTTTTTATATTCTCTATCTCTCTTTCACTGGCAGCACCAGCAACAGCATCGGTAGCATCTCGGTCAGTTGCCGGTGGCGTGCAAACGGTCTGCAATTACCCCGCTTTCTAATTTGGCTCCAACTGCGGGGGCCTTCGTTGATCTAACGATCAAATCACGTGACGTGCTGCTGGTTAAGGGCTGAGGTCAACCTCAGCTTCGACCACTCGAACATTCGGTTCTTAGTCTGCCTTCCCTGTGCCGCTTCTCTCTCTCTCTCTCTTTCTCTCGCTTCTTCTTGTTCCCGTTTCAAACAATTACACACACATACACACATTTCGCTCTCATCTGTCCCGTAAAGCAAGCCCGCGTGCAGACTACCCTCATTCCGGTATAAGGGTTTGTTTCAGTTCATGGCCAATAGCCACTTTCGTGAAATACGTTATGAACGTTTAGAGAGTCTAATCGTGACGAACGTTGATTCCACTCCATGCCTACACAGTGAGCCAATTCTCTAACTTTTCCTAACCACCGTTGCCGCAAATGTCCTACCAACGGAATTATGCTAGTCTCGACGATCGTGTAGTATAAATTATGCTACCAAACATAAAGCTGAATTACCTCTGGGTCGAATGGGTTAGCAACAATCACCTTCAGTTGTATCCCAATAAAGGGTTATTAGATCGTCTAAAATAGTAGAAATGAGAATAATTAACGAATTTGATCAACGATCAATTAGACATGAACTTAAAAGATTTATGGCACTTGATTACAGTTTATGGGAACAAAGAACTTACAAGTTTAACTCGTGAACATTTATTTTACATTATCGATTAAAATAGTCTTTTAAAAACAACGAGAAAAGAATACTATTCTTGAAACCCCCTAGACAGTCCATAATAGCACTAAAGAATGGATAGCCGGTATCGAAAAAATCTTAAGGGGATTCAGAGACCGTGTATTACTCCTCGAATGTAAAGCCAACGCTGTTAGTGGATTTGAAAGGGTTGGTAAGAAAGCCAAACCTTCAGTACCCGTAAAATATCATAGTGGGTCGAGCGTGACATGTTGGTAGTTCGTGGTCCCGGGTTAACTGCATCTGGTACCGCGAAACAAACGGAATACTAATAACGTCCAGCGTATGTTCTGGGACCGCGAAGCCTCTCTATAGTACATATGATGCTTCCTCTCATTCTAGTGGGTCTCTACGGGGTTCCTTGGCTTCCCTTGTCACGGTGCATAAAGGCCTCTGAGTTCCAACTGTACCTATCTATAGTGCTTGTACGTATGCACGGCTACGTCTTTCCAAATTCCAGCTATATCGGCCACCCGGTGCAAATACAGAACATTTGGCTATTTTGTACTATATTCAGTCTACGACCTTTCCTAAAATGATAATATCAAATCAAGCTAGTGGTGGAACATCAAACGAGACTAACATGCGAAATTTATTAAAGGGAATTTAGTTTTCCTATCTCACCTAATGGTCCAGTCGTCGTGGATGAAAGAAACAGCGATTAAAAATTAATCTTACTTTTGAGAAAAGTGATGCATGAAAATGACCTTACGATATCAGTCGCCATCGTATGCAGACAAATGTGTGTATGTAAATACCTTAAAATTTGCATATCTCACTCGAATTTCTTCCGTCCATTTCTACTGTATGTTAGGACATGAAACTACTACGGTAACACCACAACGGTTTTAGTTATAGGTCTAGCACGCGAGGTCTCGACGGGGTCATGCCGACGCCAGAGCGCATTATGCAGTTGGCGAAGCGGGCATCGCACCCTTCGGGCGCGCGTTCGCTTAATTCTACCCTGTCGAGAGAGGCGAGAGAACACGGAGGACTCTCGACAAGTCAGCCGGCAACTTTCCTGCAAGTATATATGCATATATAGACAAACCAACGTTTTCTCTCTATTTCAAGGATATTATTCAACTCTTATAAGATCGTTACGGTTTGCTCGTGAATTTCTAGATACGAGATATTTGGCAAATTGATGTACAGCGAGGGAGGCGAATCAACGAGAATTTGGACAAATCCATATTTGCCACATTCCAATTCAAGAATCTATTTTTTGAGGAAACTTGATGTTAAAAAAAAGAAAATAAATTTCACTCTCAATGCTTGGGAGTCAATGAGAACTACGTAATTAAGAGACTGAACATAATCAGCGATACAGCGGGAATACATGTGAAAAACGTCCTAAAGGGGTTGGAAGTGATTGAAAGGGAAACTACTGAGCGAACGTATCGAGAGGATCAGTTAGATATAACCAGGATGAACGAGCCCTTTTCTTTTTCTATCTCACTGATACCAGAGTACCAAAGTCCACTTACGCATTGACCATTTATCGCAAGGATAAATCCGGCTTTCTTGCTTTGCATGCGGGAGACCGATTGGGATATTTGCGGATAAAGCTCACCATGAGCGGACTCACTTCAGCGGATTCGTATAACGTACAAGTGGTATGTAGGTGGGCCCCCTGGCGAGGATGAGTGAAAGCTTTGAGTGATCGAAGCTCTCACTAGAGTATCTCCCGGTAAGAATATCCAGCTTATACCCATTCCCTAGTTTCTTATACGTGATGTCATTGGAAACACCTGCTCACAAAGATATGTAGCATACATCGTCTTACCGTATAGATATAACAGCGCAGACCCTACATTAAGAAGGGTTTTCATTGATCTTCACGTTTACGCTATATCTGTTGTGTCGACGCGATAAATTCTTGCGTTTAAAATTGTAGATTAGGGAGGTTACCTGATTCGAATGAATGTTTTTAATCGAAGAAGTACCGTACGTATGATTATTTCTCGGTCTCAAAGTTTCGAAAGCAAAGGAATTCAGTTTGATTAAAAAAATGTTTGTCTTTCCTTTTCTTAGTTAAGTACGTGTTACATTTTGTAGGATTTGGTGCAAAATAGTCCGCATCGGTGTAATACAATGGTCGTTAAGGATTGCCACTAGCGTTTGCCCGCCGGATATACAAGATCACCGTAACGTATAAGCCGTCGGTGGTCGAGAAAACAATACAAAGGGGAAAAATATATAGTTCGCGTTTGAAACTCACGTATCAGGGTGGATACAGACGCGAAGAAAAAGGGATATATCTCGGACGGACGGTAAGCCGATTTATGCTGGCTCGTGCGAGATGTAATTAATTCAGAACGTGAATTTTCCTGCGAGATAAAACGTGCTCCCGGGCGCATACTTTGTGGCCCCACTTCTCGTAGAGGCTTTCAGGCGAGCTACGAGAGTAAAGGGAGAAACGCGTCAGCCCGAAGGCGGCCAGTAGTACGAGTCAGATTTTCATCCGGCACATAGCCACATTCATACAAGTACACATACATGGACATAATATAACTAGCCTGCTGTGCAGGCAGAAGAGAGAAAAGCAGAACCATAACTGGAATCTCCCAGCAACCGTACTAAAACTTTTGTGTGGCTACTTTCAGTTGGATACTCGTGTATACAGGTGACTACGAACGTGCAAGTTGCGAACCGGACGCACAGATATGTAGTGTAGCGCGTAACGAGAGAAAGCCCTGAAAGGAAATACCCCGGGTGGATAGTAGGCACTTTCCAGCAGTGCTATTTCTTCTGTGTTTCTATATCTGTATACATATGTATCAATGTGCGATAAAATGTATGTTATACCTGTTCCAACGCTTTCTCTCTGACCCGCATACTCTTTCTCCCGTTCTCTCACCCTGCCTCGTTTCGCGAAAGTTCGTATCCAATCCACAATTAAGATACAGGCCAAGATAGGCTGTACTAGAACTCTCAGGATTCTCGATTTGTGTGCAATCGATTCGGGGCCGAATTTAGCGTGATCATTTAGATTAGCGTCACAAGATAAATTCACGCCAGCGAGTGAGTTCGTGTTCAGTATGTGTAGTACATGCATTTGTTACCTTTTCTATACATGACGCTTCTGTATAATGTTCAGGAGTGTTCAAAGCGTTGCAGGTGGTGTAACTTTAGACTACTCAAGAAAAAGTATATAGTCGAATATCTAATCAAATCTGAATATTCATATGTGACGATATCCAAAAAGTGGCCAGGTACATCAATGAAATTTTGTAATTATAAATATATATATAATGATGGATGATCATCTTCAAGAATAATGAGTAATGCTCTATTAGCTATTGAAACGTTTCGATTTTTAACGATATATGTAAAATGTCGAGATTTAGCATTTTTTAGATCCACTCCTCTGGGTCTAGAGAGGTGTACTGGTGTACGTCGGGATTAAGCCATGTACATGATCGCTTAATGCGAATAAGGATGATAAACTTGAATTGGCTGGATGAATAGAAGTTCATAGGCTTATGGGCGCGCGATCGGCGAGAGGCTAACGCGAACGCGCTCCAACTCTGCATCTGTGGCCGATTTCTGCCGCAATGCGAAAATGAAAGTGACGTGAAATGGCTCACATATTTTGTTTCTACGCAAAAATGAGCCAATATTAATTAGCTATACTTTGACATAATTATATGGGGAGGGGCGGTCAAAGCGGAACACTCCCCCTAAAAAGTGAATTATTTGTTTTCGTTGGCAAAGTGGAAGATTTGACCATTCGACTCAAAGCATGAGTTGAGAAAATAATTAGTAATTAAAAT
>JABSMR010009294.1:0-11798 GCA_018902295.1 Dusona sp. PSUC_FEM 10030013 | reverse complement strand
TATTAAGGTAGACGACAATGATGAAGCGATATCGCTGGTTTTAGCAAACAGCAGGTTTAATTGAATTTATTTTTTATCACGCGCGCTTTCTTGATATTGCCGACGATGTAGCTTCTATTCGATACAAAATCATAGTTTAACGTTTGTTTTTATTAGAGTTATATATTAATTATTTCGTTTAAATTACTACACTCCGCTCAAAAAATTCACGGTATAACGTATTACTGATGCAAGTAAGCGACTGAAAAGCAATGACAGCCAGTTGTTTTAAAATGGGAACATCGCTGCTGGGATCGAGCACGTACACGCATAGATACACAACGAAACGTGAGTGTGAGGAAGACGCTTTTGTACGGCCTCGCCGGTCGTGTGAGATGATAATATGCCATGCTTAAAATTTGGACGATAAGCCATCGGCACAGGGTAATGCTTAGTCCTTATCAGCACTCTCGCACAATTACGTTTCGTATGTAATGTATATATATTTTAAAGCAAATTGTTGATTGTGGGAATAACGAGTACACACTGTGTCGAGATTATTTTTAACCCCGTTATGTTTAAAACCGCGAAGTAGAATTCCAGAGCAAAAAAAAAAATCATTTTGTCAGTTGCCATCAGTGAAATTATAATTTTACACTCCAATATGACTTTTTTCGATTTTTCGTTTATGAATTTTTTACAAATATAATCATTGCGAATTTCTTACTTCGTGCTGTTCGTTTTTAATATTTTAGGTATTTAATTCAAAATAATTTAATTATTCATTACAAAGTTCAAACCTTACGAAAATTTGGACTTCTTTATTATATTCTAGACGTCTTACGTTATAGACACGGAATTTTGGGATCATTCAGAATATTTTTAAATTGTTGAACGTTCGACCTGAAACACTTCAATTTCGTGCCAGACAGTATTTTATCAATGTATAATTAAGCAATGTTTCGAAGCATTTTAAAATGATTGATATTTGTTTTTCACTTTTTGGAAACATATTTTCATTCAGCAAGTAAACTCATTGTTGTCATTTTAAGTCGACGGAAATGTTTTGAAGTGTCGATCTCGAGAACATATAACTGCTGAATCCCTAATGAAATATGTTTGACAGGTTTTGCATATAAAACATGATTGAACCACTCCCGACGGAAAAATGGCTCTTTATTCACTGAAATGTCATAAACACTTCTCGTGTTTATTTCTTGAGACATTTCTTGTCTCTTTTTTTTCGCCTCGTTTTGCACGGGTCAGACAAGTTAAAAATCCGTCAAGAATTCAATGTTTTTCTTCTCCTCCCGCCCACACTTTACTGTACATTTTCTTGTTGTTCTCTCACGTTTTTCCACAATCGAGAGCCTCTCAGTTTCGTGCTTTATAAACGTTGAATGGTGTTTATACGTTTTTTTTAATGTTGTTTAAGAATTTCATGGGTATAACAAAGTTGAAAAATTGGCCGAAATGCACCTAAATTACCAGCACTCTGACGTGTGAAAAGCAAGTTCGATGATCTTTTTGAGTCATCGTGCGAGTAAAGAACGAGTCTTTGACAATGCAATAAAACGCTGAATTTTATCGCAATATCTTAAGACGTCAGCGACTTTCTTCGTAATCATAAACGATTATGAATATCCGATCAATTTCTGAGAATAAAGAATCATGACGATATTGAAAGGAATAGTATATAAAGAATTTTGACAACAAAAAGACTCCCATTTACTTTTCCCTCTTTGAACAAATCGTCAGGTTCTGATGATGCGACCAATCGGTCGAAAAGTTCAACCTTTTTCACTCTATAATTTAATCTGAATGCGTGCTAAGTACAATTGATAGCATTCAAAGTGTGTTAATTGACCTGTTTTTTAGAGTCGCCCGTAATGGAATTGGCAAACGTGTCGTATGTGTATTGTTATACGGATGATGCTTCACAAGTCGTTGTGCCGCGATTAGCAACAGATTTTTACGAGTTTTGTACAATGAATATGTAATTTTCCAGCAAACGTATGACGTCGTAGCAGAAGCACTTTCTGCACATTGATGCATTGCTACTGTTCATTTTTTTCAGAGTTCCATCCTTTTCATTATCACTCATGTTTATTAAAGAGGGTCGAGTTTCCTGAAAAGTATACAGAACAAAACTTTGCGCAAGTTGAATATTAGAAAATTGTGGATCGTTGTAAAAAAAAGAGATTTTATGTTCGGAAAAGATGGAACTAATGAAAATGTCTTACTTCAATTCTATTTAAAAACATCGAATGAATGTTTTCTCAAAATAAATCCAGTTTTTCCGGATGAACAGAATGAAATCATCCTTTTAATGATAATGTCTTTTTCAAATGTCTCCCAGTGTCCCATATAATGAATACCCACACACACATACATACACACAAACACATATAGCCCTGTGTATGTATACGGCACGAGTCGAACGAATCGACACTTGGAATGAGTGGGACATGTTTTATATGCTCGACAAATGTCGACGGTCATACCCTTTGAGTGAAATTCTCGGGTTCTTGAGGAGGGTGGAAATTGATATGGTTAACTCCTCGTGCCGTTATTAAACTGCCACTATTTTATACGCCCACGCTTTTCCACGTGTCTTATAGCTTAATCTGTTTTTCAAACATAGATCCGCTTCCATCGTGACTGAAAGACCTGCTGTGACGATCCTTCTCACATTACTAAAATGTTTTAAACAACGTACATTCCATGTCTTCGAAAGGTGACTTTTCTTAACACACACCTTGACATTGAACTTTTACGTGACTCCAATTTTCCGATCGGCCATTGATAATAACGCTTCGCGTGCTCGGCAATAGTAAATAGACCGATAAATTCTTTTAGGCTCTTTTAGTGTTAGGATTTTACGATTTGGAAATCTATAGTACACCAAAAAACAAGGCACGAATGAAGAATATCTTTCGTCCTCTTCAAGAACAATTGCATATTATCTATTTTATCGCCGAGGGCTCAATTATATGTGGAAAAGATTCTAAATAAGACGATCTTACCAAATGCATCCAGCGTACATTTTTTTTTCCTTCTTTGTATATTTTCCTCAATGCAGTTGTATATTTTAACCATTTTTTTCGCGTCCGTATGACTCAAAGCGTGAAAAGATGAGAAGCTGATGGGGTCGTGAGATTTGGCGAAGACGACGAAAGATGACGAACTTGGCTAGCAATTTGCATGTGCTTTTTTTCATCTGTTTATTCGTTATTCTTTTCTTTCACCAAGTGACAGATGGGTCTCGCACGTGAGTCGTAACTATCTTGGCTGGCGGCCGTTCGGTGCATATAAAGATATATTTGCATCTCCGGTCACATATCCATTAATATATGTATATGTATTTACCATTGTAGTGCACTCTGTGTCGTACACCGTACACAAGACTCATTCGGTGAGTGTTTAGGGCACACAAGAGTCATATAGCCGTGAGACGTGACTAAAAGGAGTCGTATTATAAAGGTGATCTCACCGTGGGTCTCGTGCGCGACGCGTGGGTGCCCATGTTGTATGTGAGAGAGAAAGTAAACGCGGAGAATAGGAACAGAAAGAAAGAGCGGAAGAGCGAGAGCCAAAAGGAAAGAATAAGAAGAAAATTGAAAAGATTTTGTCACTCTGTTCTTCGGAGTCCTGAGAGGTTCATCGACAAAACAACAGCTATAAAAATTTTACAACCCAAATAAACATTTTCGCCCATCCGAGAGATTACGATGTGAGGGCGGAAATGACGGGACTGAAGGCCTCAAGTATAAGATAAATGCTCTTAAACAATAATGTTAAAGAAACAGCAAAACGTAATGGGATTGCTTAAAATTATAATTTTATTCATAAGAGCAAACAAGGTTTCTAGAAAGAGTAATTTTTGTACTTTTAATCATTATAAGTTTGATCGAATATATTCTTAGAACACTGATCGCTGTGTGACATTGAATAAAAACGATTTGGTCTCTTTGTAATTTTTGAATGGTTTAAACGATAATTTTTGGTGGTTCGGTGCAAAAGTACGGTGAAAGCAGCCATGATCTTGTGAAGAAAGTGGAACACGCATTCTCTTATATATGAGGATGATGCGGAGTCACATTTTCACTGTGTACATATTGTATTTTCATAATTAATAGAGTACGAGCGCAAATACTTATTGTAAGTAGTGAGCAAAGTTACGTCGAAAGCAATGGTGAACACTTGAAGTGAAAAATGGAAAAGAAAAAAAAAAGCGAGGAGAAAAATTAAAAAACCAGCCTATTCGACTGTCCAACCTCATACTATGAGATTTGTTGACCACGTTCACACGGAAAAAATGATAAAATAAATTTTATCCTTGAACTAACGGCAAAATTGCGATGATGCAACGAAACGTGGACGTAAACGTAAATTTTTTATTTATTACCAATTATGAATTTTATTTTTATTTTAAGACATGAAAATTTAAGTGCAATATGTAATTTTTGCAATTAGCATAAAAATAACGGTACGAGAATATTCAACGTGCAGCACAATAAAATTTATATGGTGCTCGATAAAAATTTTAAAAACGTATTGAAATTTTCATTAAAACAAAATATATTTTTCTTCAACTTTTTTAATACACGTCAACTAATTAAGTGGATGGTAAAATTTCTTTTTTAATACCTTGCAATTTTTAAACGTATGATTAAAAATTCTACTGAACACGTAAATTTATTACTTAGTGAAGGGACTTTTTGGAATGAATAATATTTTTTCTCTTTCACCACAATTGAAAATCAATTCAATAGTAGGTTTAAAAAATTCCGGTTACCCCTTAATCGTTACGATTTCAACGGTGGTTTAGAACTACAATTATTTCAGAGCAAATTACGTTTTATTTATAACACGATACAAGGTCAAAACGCATGAGGTGGACCGCATTGAAAAAGCAAAAATAGTATTTATTAAAACGAGCATCCGCCTATGCAGGTAATTTCACTCGCAGCGTGAGTCTCTCACTAAATCAGTGTTTTAGTGGGCTTAAAAATCCGAAATAGGTGGCCCGCTAGCGTCTCCCGCCAACAGACCATTCGAAATAGAATTGTTGTGCGGTCTCCATGAGCGCGCTCTGTTTACGAGAAATATCGTGGGAGAGAACTTGATGAACGTGGGCCAAGTACAACGCAAGCATTGCGAAGCATTCATTAACACACTGCAATCGCTTAATGAACTTGTTTCTCAGTATATCAAAAAAACAATTATCTTCCAATGGATCTACTTGTATCATTAATTGACGTCAGTCAGAAGATTTATAGTTTTCACTGCAATTCGATTTTATTATGAAATACATAATTAAGTATTCTCATTTCTATCGATTTTTTTTGAAGATCCAATTTTTTGCACTTCTAGAATCCTGGTCTCGAGGCAAAAAAAACTTTGGCTACATTTTCACGTTAAATCACATCTGCCACGTACGCACACACACACATGCACTCATGTGTACAGATTTATGATTTTTCACCAAATCGCACTATCACTATAACGTCCGTTAATTCTGAATAGACTGTCGTGTAACAACACGGGGCATTGTTTCATAAGATTGGTCATTAAGCGATGCAATCAGTCGATTAATTAACACACTCAACAGGTTTGCCCCGATCCTGTTCACGACCAGTTCGTCGATTCGGTGAACACTAAAAGTAAATTTGCCGCTACCGGTCTAGTTATATTATCCACATGTGGTTTCCTAATACCGTTTATTTAACATGGGCATATATTTAAGTCATATGTGTGTAATATTTGTATGTGTTTTTAGACCGTAGGCACGCCTGCTTCGACGACGATAGAGCGGGTGGATAACCACGAGGATATAACTAAACTCGAGCAAAGTCGTGTACGAGATCGTCGAGTAATCGAGTCGCCGGTCGGGAAGTGACTCCGTGTGGCTTTCTATATAGCTCGCATATGATACTAACAACGATACATGTATTCATAGTTTGTATATAAAACACATGACAATTGGACTTTGTTTACCGGTACATAGGGATTTTTTTCGAAATTCACCAACTTTTGATTATCATCGTAATCAGAAGTCATTTTTGGGATGGAATAAATGTAAAACTTTTCAAGTTTTTTTGCAATTTTTTATAGCTGCGTATTGTTCGTTTAAAAACACGTCTAATTTTTTTAATAAAAAATTCAAAAATGTTATCTCAGCTTTGTATGATTTATTGAAACGGTGCGCGGGAAAAAAACTTCTGACTGTCGACCGGAGTGCCGGACGTTCGGACCATCCGGAAACCAAAACCAAACGTATTCTTAATCTGTATCAATACTGTGAGTAATGCTACCAAAATCAGACAGAACAAATATTTTTTCACAAAATGGCGGCATGCTATTCCTTGATTATCGATTTTTCCTATACTTTTTTCGTCTTTTACGGGTCACGAAAAAAAAATAACAATAATTTCGACTCAATTCGGATACCATTGCTGGAAAACAGTCTAATAAAGTCTTTGTATCAAATTTCAACTCAATCAGCCCATTGGTTATCCAGATATCGTCATCGTCAATTTAAAAAGTATATTTTTGAGGAAACCACTCTGGAGTTGGTTATCTTTTTTTTCCGTAAAAAAAATTATGTGTTCTTAAAGGGTCGATGAATGTATAGAGAAAATTTCAGAAAGGAAACTAGAACAGTTTCAAATGTATTTTATCTCGAAAATCTACTCCGAAAACAGAATTCTAGACAACAATACGGTTTTAATCGATCTATTTTTAATGGAAGGCAATAAAATCGGTACTCTTTGTTTCGAAACTGTAGATATTTGATGTTCTTTCATTTTTGACGGAATATTATTCCGCAGAAGTTATGGGCCTGACGAATATCGAAAAACAGGGGGAAAGCCGTATGTTCTCTCAGAACCATTTTCCTACTAATTAGAATCATTTTGCTGACGAAAATAATGTTCAATTGTAGTTGCTGGTTCATTTGGTATAAAATGCCCTATGTACAGGTGCATGATACGAGTGAACGTTAAGCAATTCAATATGTGTATAAACGCATGTATAAAAAGTGACTTTCGGCGTGACTTACCGCCTCACGATCTCGCTCACTCCCATACCACCATATTGATATTACGTTCCGAAGAGTTGCACGATTTTAAGTTGTATTATTCCTGGTCTTTTGGAGAAGTGGGTTTTAAGGCTTACAAACCAAGGAGACTCGAGCAAGTATAAAACATGAACATTCATTAATAAAGTTGAAGAAGAAGAAAATAGCCCAACCCCATTTGATTTGTTATCATTTGAAAATAATTCAAAAATATTTCTACTACTGTGCTCCCTAAAAATGTTGAAACAATTTCTGTGAGCTTATAAGCACATAAGCTTAAGAAAATATTTATCTAATGATGTCACGAGTGATTTATAAGTATCGATGCTGAACAAGAAAACACTACTCTGTTTTAACTTTCGGCAGAAAATCAGCACAATAAATTGGTTACCTTGTTTTCTGGGGCTTTTGGATTTTCTCGTTTTACCCATGAAAAGTGGTTTTCAATGGCAGTCATTTTATGAATGAAAATCAATTAGTTGTGTAAAAAAAAAAAAAATGTCATTTCACTGGTACATATGCTGTACAAATAGTTAATGAGGTTGACATGTAAATGTATATTAACAGACAAGTCGAAAACGTTACGTAGATATGGTACCGAAATGGTTACCAGTGTATAATGCAAAGACAACGACATGAACTTCGATGATCACGCCCACGTGTTTTTCTCGCTTTTTTCGTCTTCGAGATCCCGAATACACTTCTTCCACTGCGTGAATAATGCACACACTTCACCCACTTGAATATATCCTACGATCTCTCTTCGGCTTCCTCTTTCTCCCTCTTTGTTTGGGTCTTGCTCAGCCAGACCCTAATTGACTATCATTAATGTCGAAACACGAGGTAAATTGTACCGTTTTGTATTCTCGCTTGACGTGAACACATCTTCTTACACCGAATCTTGTCTCCCTTGTACTTTACCCGGCCTTCATTATTAGTAAGTTCAAAAATTAGTTAATGGTTTCGAATTTTTCTATATATTTATAATGACCGTTTATGAGATAATCATTTCCGGGAATGTTGTTGACATTGTCATATTAACATCTATAAAAAAAAGTCCTCTCTGCCCACTTAAAAAAAATGTGTCATTAATTTCAGAATAGCGAAATTCAATTGTTTTAGACAGTACAGAAATGACTGTTGCGTACCCTGAACTGGAATATGTAATTAACCAGATAATTTGATTTTTGACTCCTTTCTGTTTGTTTTGTGAATTTAATGATGTAAATTTTGTTAAAGTTGTTCAGGCCTTTTTAAGAGACGATAACGTTGTCTTTCATTATGTCTATCACTTGTGGCCATATATCAATGTATGGATTTATTTGTAAACATATAAATCTTCAATATCGGTCCGAGTAGTTTTATTTTTGGCATCAGTTGCACTCTCTCTCGCATGGTTTTGTTCGACTAAAGACCAAGCGAGCTTTCGTTGTACCTTCTCGCATGTATGGAAAGATTTATAAAACTGGCGGGCGAGCGTTAAGGTACACGGGAATCTCGAGGGCCTCTCGTTACCACCGAATTCGAGACAGTTTCATTCTACCGTCGTGTGTCACACGGTGAAACGTTCGAAATAAACTGAGCCTATACACTCTTCTCGGTAAGAACTTTGGCTTGGAGGCATATACATACAACCTTCTATCCATGTGTGTGTGTGTTACTGTAGCAAGATCGAAAAGCAGAAATAGAGAGCAAGAGGAGAACGAAGAATTGAGAACGACAGTATCGCGTGTATATGTGCAACATTCCACGGGAAATGAAGCACTCAATTTTTCAGAATTTCTTTACACCTCGTTAGAAATGTGAAAAATCGTTGAGAATTTATTTAAATTATTTATATTTGCTCACTGAGAAGGAAACGAGGTAAAAATGAAATTATATATCGACACGACGTCATTTTTCTATATGTACAAACAAAGTAAACTATACTTTTCATTCATCAGGTCGAGTAGCAAAGAATATGATTTTTTGAAACGAAAAACTTTTACTGGATGCTGAAAATTTGATTTGATTTTTTTTTGTGAAGAGCAAAATATCCCTGAAACTTAAGTATTAAATTATAGATTTTCTTACCACCCCTCAAGGGTTAACACAACCTTAAAATAACATTTAATTTTCTTAAACGCAGCATCGCATCGACGAAGAAATCTAGAATTTCTGGGATAAATTTGCGTGTGCTCTCGATGAAACTAATCTTACTATTCAACCGTGCAAGTTTCTTTGATTCTTTGCCAATTATTCGTATACTTCTATTATTTAAGAGTCCACACATTAACGACTGGTCGCGAAACATATCTCTCTCAATCTTTCACAATTTCATTACGACTTGTTCTTACTCTTCTTGTCGCTCTCCTATAAAAACACACGAGGAAACTATAAATTATTTCTAGCTTAAGGAAATCAACGATTCGGTTCAGTCTCGGCAATTTAGTGAAACATTATACCAATTGTCGGAATACTAATTTATTATTAGATTCATTTCGGCGAATGAACTCAACGAGTTTTCGTACAAATTACAAATTATCATTTAGGATCGTACGAAATATGGATGTGCGATAATTTGTTGCTCGCATTTAATAAACTATTTTATTAAACTAAAATTGAAATCTAAACAACGACTAGAAATATTTCCGCTGGTTAATATTCTGTCAAATTTGATGTAGTAGTCGCCAGATCAGATAAAAAAAAGTAACGTTGTCATATTTTATAGAAATTGATTTCGAGACACGGGGATTCTGTAATGACGATTTTTTTTTTCAGAAAATTGACTACGTCTCGGTTCGAGCTAAGTTCGTTTGACACTCAGACAATGTTATACACCTAAGCATGTCTGTACACGTGACTTTATAATCATTGATTTTAATCTCCATGCTGGTGAGATATGTACAGCTCGTACAATGTGGGTGTATACATGAGATAGTTCGTTGGTGTATCTATATAGTTGTACTAGCACAAGACATTATTGTTCTGACAGGCTTGACCTCATTTGGTTGCATGAACCTTCGAAAGCCTTTGCGAACGATGCCCCGTCGAACTCGGGCTTTCTCGCGCAATTAATTTCTTTATTACCGCACATCATCTATGTGTGACTCATCTCAGAGGGATGCAATTAGCCGAGCTTATAATGACAGTCACTACTTAATTACTCTTCCAATAACGGGTACGGTTTTAGTCAAAGAACAGCCTTTTTCGATACGTATCCCTTTTATTTTAAAACTTGCAGCAAATGAGCTTGACAAATAAAAAACGTTGCTTTTAGGAAAAAAATGGAGGCTAATGAATTTGTGTTGATGAGATCAACGTTTCACTCGATAGCTTTTCTCCGCAAATATATAACAAGCACTTATTACAAAATGAGATTGAGTAAGCTACTTCATTTTGTATTAATAAAAGTATAGTTGAAGTAATAAATATATCGTTGCAGAAGAGCAATAAATTTCGATATCCTAAATCATTTTTTCAACGTTTTTGTTCTCATCGGTCATTTCTTTTTAAATTCTATACCTTTGGAAAATTTATAACTAGCAACTTATCACAGTTAATGTAATATAGTAGAGGAGTAAGAGGGTGTTGAAACCAAGGCGTTTTAATTTGGATGAGTGATGGTGTAATACACAGAGATCCGGTATATTGTCTGAGCTGCCAAAATAAACAAGAGTGAAACGGTACAAGTCGGAAGTCTCGACGACCTCCCTCTCAGCTGTCAGACATAGCGTCTTGTAACGCGTTCGGCTTGGCGTGAACCAAAGTCAATGCACGCCGACGACTTTTGCCGCGATCTTTTTCACAAACGAGCTCATTAACCCCCTCGGGAAGAAGATAACGATGGTTCGAAAAATATTTTTAGTATTCGCCTGATATTTCATCCCTGTACCTCTCACTGTATCGATTTTCATATACTGCTCTATATTTAGTTCAACATTAAGTATAGCTCACCTCCAAGAATGTGGAGAAAAACCGGGACATGTTTCCCCGCAGTGCAAACAGGGTTGACCATCGTCGAGATCCGTTATCTGAACACCCTGAAACAAATTTTCTTTTTATTAAAATATTACTCCAGATATTTTATTTTCTCTTAATCTAAATTACGAAAAATCTATGTACTTGAATCTAATACACATTTTTACAAGTTTATTTGAAGCTGAAAGTAACGTAGAATACGAAGTAATGTCATTTAAAGTATAACATAAAACTTAGAGCTTTAAAATTGTTGTTTAAGATTAATAAGCTCTAGAAACGAACGTCAACGAAATTATTAGCAATTTTCCTGCGAAGAATAATAAATAAAAAATGTACAGGTTGATTTTTCGAAATTATTTAAACGCCACTCAACTTTACATCGTTGAAATGCAACAAACGTTATTTGTATTATTATTTAATTTTATGTTTTTTAGTATTAATGTGAAACGACAGGTGAACAATCGATAAAAATCCTGCATTCAAGTTTTCTTCTAGACGATTTACATTTCAGGGAAATACGGAAATACACTCTGTTCGCTTTGTAACAGAAACGAGGCTATATCTTTTCTTTCTTCAGAAAAATCTATTGCTTAAGAGAAAAGTTGGAATCCCTAAAACCAATATCTTTCTTGCACTCATGGCGATTGTTATTTTTCTCATTTTATTTGTGGATTTCTAAAAATACTCAAATAAGTTTCAAGTGTTTCAAGTTTCAAGTTTCAAGTGTTTTTAAGAATCAAGATTTTTAATAATATTTAAAAATAAAGATATTACGTGG
>JABSMR010009283.1:0-11805 GCA_018902295.1 Dusona sp. PSUC_FEM 10030013 | reverse complement strand
TTTTTTTATTCTTCGACCAACAAAACGGCCAGTAAACCAACGTTGGTGTCATCGCATTTCATCTAATATCTGCATAATCACTTCGTAGAACACTCTACCACTCATATTAAATGTTACGAGATGTCGTTAACCGATCGTTAACCAGATTTTTTTATTAGTTTAGACAACTTGCGAAATCCATTGTAATAATTTGTTCATTTGTCGAACAAATTTTTTTTTAATCGACAAAACAATCGTTTTATTTGGCACATCTGTACAGGATCGCAAGTCGTGACATTGTTGCACTCACCGTTAGGATCGACGAAATTCGTAATTTAACCGAATATCGATAATCACTGAAATCACATTGATAACTAATTTTGACTAGCTTATTATCCGATAATTCATTGCATATCGTTGTTTTCCTTGTTACACTGCATACACACGTATTTAAATATGGTATCGTACAAAATAGCGTAAAAGACGTCTTTTATTATCGTTTTTACGAGAAAGAACATAACTCAGGCTATTTTGTTTGCTATCAATTCGTTATCAGTAATATATTACCATGTAATAATCGTTTTTTTAGTCATAATATCAGTAGTCATGCATTTTTTTCTTTTGAGTTGTCAACCCCAACCCCGTCCTAATTTGTGTTTCAGATTCCCAATCTAAACTCGTTCAGAAGCTCTCGGACGGGAAGATCGGACTACGCTAAGAATACATGTCACACTTGCACTAACTGCTAAACAAAAAAAAAACAAATAAAAATTGCGTTATTTTAAAAATACAAAAGAAACGAAAGAAAGAAAAAATGTTGACGCGATCCTATCGTCATCAACATCATCACCATCATCAAAGTCGTCAGACGTGGGAAACGCAACGTCAGACGAAAAAACGAGATATTTTTATTGCGAATTTCTGTAAATATTCGAAATTCAGTCGATAGAATATCGAATTTTATTGGCAAAGGGACCAGTCGGTAGGATCTCGGATCAGACGTAGCGGATAATAAAACGGATAAATCAAATTTTTACAGACGTTTTTTTTCCTCGGATAAATAAATCCTCAGGGTAGCAAAACTTGGGCGTGAGAAAAACAAATGTGAAGGTCGATACGTCGTGCCGGGAGCGTGAGCACGAGAGCCCAACGACGAAAGAGAGACGATGTTGGGCGTGAGTCAGCCGAGCAATCCGCCCTCGAGTCTGCGACACTCAGCGAGCTTCTCTTGCCTTCAGCGAAGCTCGAACGGTGAGAACGGTCATCGTGCTAGAACTTCGACATTGCCGCAACAACCGAACGTCCAATTGCCAACAAGCTCGGGTAATCATCATCACCATCATCATCATCATTACGGTGGGCCGAGTTCGTTGCAGCAACACACCTCGAGTTCTCGCAGAGTCGAAGGTAAAGTGGAAAACATAAGTCAAAATAACACTGAAAGTAGCACCAACGATTACGGTTTCGTGAGGATAAGACCTCGTTTGAGAAGCACAAATTCTACTGTACTCCGGGAAGATTCAGACAATCGTAACTGGCAGCCCAAGACTTTGTATAACGAGCGAGATAACTCCTCGTCCTGTTTCGGCGAGTCGGAAACATCGGTCAAATTAAAACAAGGTAGTGGAAGCTGCGAGATAGAAGCTTCGAGTGATAAGAGTTCAAGTTGTGTCAGAGAAAGTCGAGATTCGGTAAAGATTCATCAAACGAGTAATCAGAATCCTCTGAGAGGTGCCCTGATTCTCTTCACGGCATCGACATCTTCCTGGTGGAAGGCGAAACAGCGAGAAGAGCTTGGAGCATCTTCGATAACATCGTCGTCTTCCTCGTCGGGCACGACGGAACGTAAGTGGTCAAACGGTGGTACGGGTAACGCCATGACACCGCCATCTTCGGGCAACAGTGTAGGGAATGACCGAAAGTGGATAACGCATAACCAGCAATCGCAGCATCACTCGATTGGAAATCCTGCAGGTAATTCATCGTCGAGCGAGCGGAAGTGGTCCTCGAAGGCAACCGCGATAGTGGCATCCACTGCATCTACAACCGCAAGTTCCAACAGCGGTGGAACCAAAGATGACAAGTGGACGAGTATAAGCGCAGCTTCGGTCTCGCCCTCGTCAACGGGTCAAGATCGCAAGTGGCGTTCCCTCGGAGCACTCTTACGCACACCAAATTCCGTTTCTTGTTCAGCGAGCTTGACTAATTCACAACAATATTCACGGAATACAGAAAACAACGCTTTTGCCCATAACATGAGCGTATCGATGATAGAGAATGTAGTGTCGGGTGAGAGTTTGAGAGAATGTTCGACGGTTGGGCCACCCTGGAAATCTTTGCGATATCCTGCAACTGGCCAACCGACTTCTTATTCAGCTGGAAGACCCTCGTGGTCGGAAAAAGAGTCTGGAGGAGTACGAGAAAGCGGTGAATTCGCGCGTCCGGTTAGATCAGGAAAAGTAAGCAGAAGGTTGTATCAAGAAAGTACGAATGAATCGCCAGAGTCTCGATCAGAGACTTGGGAGGAGCGTAGAGGCAATAAGGGGCGCGGTGAATCTTCGGGCGATGAAACAACGAGCTGGAAGAAGAAATCAACGAGCGGCAATGCCAGAGAATGCTGTCAGAGATCCGAGAAACAAGCTGTTGGAGCTGGACTTCGAGATACGTCAACGCGGTCCAGCAGAGCTCAGAGTTTCTATCTGCTGGATGATTTTTTGCGACCACCGCAACAACAGTTGCAGCAGCAGCAACAGCAGCAACAACAACAGCAGCAGCAACAGCAGCAACCGCAATCTCAGTCTTCCTCAAAGTGCAGTCTCGATCTTTGGCTACCGTCGCAATATCCGCGAAGCAGTGGCAATCACGAACGAAGTGCAAGATCGAGCGAAATGTCGAGCAAGAATTGTAATAGTGTTGGCAAGCATAGTCATCAACAAACGTCATCCTCATCATCGTCTTCCGCCTGCAACGTTAGTCAACAGCAAAGAAGCAATCTCTCCAATATAACCCCACCGAGAAGACACAATTCGAGCTCGGACAGTCTCGAGGTCGCAACCAGTCCCCTTCCACCTCCTGTTCCACCACCGCCACCCCCCGAGATCGGTAACAGGGAAAAGGAACGTGGTGCATCGAACGATCAGCAAAACTCTTACCGGGATAAAGACATTGCTGGAGGCAATGCTAGCGGGAATGCGGCTAGTGCTACCACCTCCGCCACAAGCGTCACTGTGCCGTCAGCCTCGTCGTGCCACTGTAGAATGTGCTGGGCGAGCTTGCAACAGAGATCGTTCCGCGATGAGGTAAGTCAGTCTCGCTATATCTTCTTTTTCTCTCTTTTTCTCTCTCTCTCTCTCTCTCTCTTTCTCTCTCTCTGTCTCTCTCTCTCCGTCTTTCACCTCTATTCGTTATCTCCGCAATCCGGCATCTTGTCATATATACACCACACCATGAATCCAAGGGGGAAATGTTGTGGCGTTTGTCAGAAGTATCAGAGTTAACGTTATACCCTGCCACAGCGTGCCTTCTCTTGTGCAGATGCACTATCGCACAAAATGCTTACGAGTCTGATGCGATTATCGCTGTATCGTGCTCCCCCGCCGCCCCCATGGAGGCCAGCATGGAGGCTGGCCTCCATGGATGCTCATCGGAATCCTTCGGTGATTCTCAATCGTCCTTTGGCCCCTACGCAAGATAAACGACGGGTTAAAAAGATGGGATAATTAAGATAAAAAGGAGTTGGGATCCGATAAGACTCGAGATCTTTCTTTATCCCGATATTTTGGCAACGATAATCAGCCCGATTGACCTTCCGGGTTCGATGAATCTTTCAATATTCGTTACGGTAAGTATCTTATCCGGTTAAAAAACCAAAAAGATTCTTTATTCTGTTGCTTATCATGATTATTCTACTCCCACGCATCTTATAGATCGATCAAACTACATTTTTTTATTGCCCTTTTATATGGATATCAATTACAAGCACCTTTCTACCGTAATTTCAGCTGAACTAAAAGCCAGCGAACATAAACCGTAAAATCGCGAGAAATATAATAGAGAAAAAGAATTTTAAGAGTGCCGTCACGTTTCAACGTCAATGGCACGATATTTGCCTGTGATTAAAACCAGAAGTAAAGTAAAACCTGATGGAGTAGAAGTCGAAGTTAAGGAATCCTTCGCAGTGTATCAGAAACGAGAATGGAGCGTGTCGCGGCAGTTGAATAGGCTCGTGGACGAGATAGCAGCCGATAGGATAATCGATCGTATCGTAAAAACTAAAGAGCCGTCGCACACGACACTGCCTCGTTGTGTTCTCGTACTTTCCATCTCTTCCGCTTTCTACATGTATATACTTCGGCCTCGGATACGTATATGCATCACGTAATATTTCGCAGGAAGCCCCCCGTGCTCTTAAAACTTAATCCGCGACAGCTCGCGGCAGGCTATCATACCTACGTTTTATACGTTTCATTGCTGATGATATATTCATTCCATCAATCGTTATAAACGCTGAAATAAATCTGCCCTCTCAAGAGATGCATGTCTCGTTCCGTATTACGTGTGTCTACCATAAGGAAACCTTCGTTAATCCAGGCTTCGATGGACATAAGAAAATTTTAACTAATGATCCCTGTCATGACGTAATCGGAAATCTTTATCTCTGCGAGGACCTGATTTATTCTCGAGTTGAAAAAAATAAAAGAAAAAAAATGAATGACCAGGAAAATATGAAAGGTAGAGAATGAATTCTACATCACTTTTGACAGATCAGTTTGTACCAGGAGAGATTTTAATCAAGCTCAATTACCAATGGCCATTCAAAAATTCATCGAATGACATAGGAGGTCGAGAGACAAGACATACGAAATATATTCTTGGAGCAGGGCGACAAAGTGCAGAGGGTAGTCGTATTTCTATCTCTCCGATGCAGCAATGGGCTATTCTATTATTAGATAAAGGCGAGAGAAAGCGAGCCATGCTTCCCAACAAAAAGGGATGGAGCCAAAATGGAGAGCATGAAAGAAATAGAAGAGGGCGGCTTGAGGAAAACTCTCTGGCAGTGCTATGTATCCACTAACACTTGAAACATTCAAACGAATATACGGTGAATGCTTTATGCATTTTATAGTGTTTTTTTTTTTTTTTCAACCGTACAAATCCAAACAAAATTCAACGAAATTAAAGCCCTCCCGGACGTAGTTAAACGGATTCAAGCACCGGACGTAATTAACACAACCATGTTACGAATTCAAATGAGCTATCAAACGCATAACCGCGCGTATAATTTCGACGAGATTTCACCTTTCCTTCGTTCAAAGGTAACTGAATAGCACTTGGACGCACGAAAGTAGGTTTTATAATTGCAACGAATATTCTGCTGGTAGCCAGACGCTCGAAACGCCCATTTAAGATGAAAAGCCAATGGGCCAGAAAAGGATAAGGAGCATTGTGAAGGAGGTTACACTGTCGAGATCGAAGTTAAAAGATACGAGAGGAGCCCCCGCGCGCTGCGAGGATATCGTACCTCGAGATCTCTCGTTGGGCTCTCTCCTTGGTCCAGGCAACGTGTCCATCCGCGCGGAGAGCGTGCGTCGAAGCAGCGAGCTTGATTTATCGTCATTGAAATACACTGTGCTGTTCGGTGAGTTGTAGGAGAACACACGTTATATATAAACAGCATTACCAAAGCCCTCGTTGCTTATGTATTCCGGCACAGTGTTGTTCTGCCATCTTTTCAAACGCTCAAGGAGCACCCTCGCGCCCGTTCAGTATCCGATAATGCTGATCTACCTGTCTCTTCGTGTGTGCGGTCTATGGAAGCTATTTCGTGGTCCTCAACGAAGAGAGGTTCTTGGTTCAACGATGAGATATCTAGCACGTAAGTTTCTTTCTCCCTTGCGCGTTTCAAGTCCTCATCTCTTTTCCTTCGTTTTTTCGTCTGACAGACGAGCCCGTCACCCTAGGCATATTGAAAAGAGGACACCTTCATTCAAGACCTCCTAGAGATCCCCATTGTTGTCGGTGTTCCGCATGAAAAGGATCCGCGGGATTGAACCCGCGTCGGTCCTATATGAATACCGTCAGATTCAGGCTACACTTCGTCGCCGCAACATCTACAATCGCCTTTCAGGGGCCTTTGCATGAGTTGCGTGTTCGAATACTGCTCCGAATCCGGCGACCGGAGAGTTAAAAAAAAAAAGAAAGCATTCAGTCCCTTCTCTCACCCTTCGAGACATCGAGATAAAAGGAATACTCGATTGGTACCGAGTGAGTGTGTTGTAGAGTGCAGGGCCACGACTATATGCTTTCTCCATTTCGTCATCAATGTTACGATCTACTCCTTCGATATTCGGGCATCGGTGTGCCAGAAGTTGATATCTGAAAGGCATAAAAATTGGGCTCGACATAATACACGTTTGATGGCAGAAGTGAGAACTCTCTCGCGTCTCGAGGATTTGTCCTTCGGTGCTTTTATTTTCGTAAAGTTAAATCATACACCGCGGTATTGATATTCTACACGAATGAATAAAAACCGTGAGTGTTGTGTCATAAGCGCTCATTATCCTTACTGACAACTTGTCAAAGCCGCTTCCTCGACGATTTATCGTTCGTCCTTGCCGCTTAGCGACTGATTTCTTGCTGTGGAAATCGAGCTACATGCAAATCGTTGTTGTTTTTTAGTATTTCACGACCTTCGAGAGTCTGTCGTGACGATAATTCGAGCAATCTGTCTCGATTTGCATGGAAATAAAAACTTTTTCACGACGGATTTTGTCAGTTAACATCCTCACGTTCAAACGCCGTTTGTCGATTGATTGCTGAACGCTTATTATATTCGTGGCCTACATTTGCTTTTTTCGCAGAAAGCCACGATTCCACTCAAGTTTCTCACGATTTATGCGCAACCTATCAGACTTACGTCAATTGCAGATGTTATTACCAAACTCCATGAAACATCAACCTTTTCATTTATCCCGAACTTTTTTTTTTATACATTAACACGAACTCCAGAACTTAAATAATCTACCCGTTCCTCCAGTAAATATCCTGGAGCTGGTACTCTAATGTGTTTAAATGACGAGGTAACGTGACTTTTTACGGTGTTCAAGATAACCCCTCCCGCTTAGCTATGCAAACAAATAATTTCAGGCTGAAGCGACATTCCAACTGGTGCACGCCACCCAGCTACCAACCTAAATATAGTTCAACAATTTCTAGTGACTGCTCGTTGTCCCTGTGACCGTACGTGCATCCGTGCTCGTAAAGTAAATCTCCTATCTGGTATTCGATGCATCACAGAGTGCAGCAGAAAAAAAAGCTTTTATTCCATTTTTCCATACACACGTAACGATTTACCGTTACTTTTATAACTCAATTCATAGCCTGACAAATATTCTGAACATTTTTATTATTTTCTTCGTGGATATTAAAGTCGGTGTATTAAAAATGAGTGGATAGAAACTTTTTTTTTGTCTTTTGTCTCATAGTTCCACAATCTTAAAACTGCAGAAGTCAACGCCGCAGTCTCGGCATTGCGATTCGTGAACAGAAATGCCATTCGACTATTTCTGACTCGAAGCTTTCCGACCTCTCGAACAGTAAGCATGGCAGAATCTCCGCGATCCCTATGCGGTGAGAGCTTAAATATATTCGCGGATATTATTTCATGGATAGTGATGATCCCAAAGCCGCATTGCTTCCATTATAAACCCGAGGCTGCCTTCTGCTTTCATTGCAAACACTTGAGGTTGCCCAAAAAGTCTTCCGGTTCAAGTTACTCTACAAATTATTTCTTATGCCAAAATTCTCATAGCTTTCGTTTCAACGATCGTTGGATATTAATATTCCGAGATTTTTCTATTTTTTTGTCAACACCGTTATTCAAATTTAAACGCGATCGAATAATTTCGTCACTTAAGAATTGGCTTCGGGCGCCACCAATCTCTCTGTCCTTTTCAGCTCGGTAATCAACCTCTGATTTACAGAATCTTGTTTACCTGCTACTATTGCTCAGTTCAAATGCAGGTTCCTACAAAAATCTGTTTTACCGACAGTCGGATTCGTATATACGTTCGCGTCTATATCTTCGCTGGTCAATTATCTTCCGGGCCAGCTCTTCGATCACGATAGCTTGAAATGTCCCCGGCAGGTGTCTCGCTTCGTGTTTCTTGTCACGGACGTCTCGTTATATAAATTACAGCGGTCTTTTTTAAACCAATGAAGTATAATTTTGAGCAAACAATTAACTTCCAATTATATGATTCGTGTTTCGAAAATCTTAAATATTTGAAATTTTTAAATATTGTTTCTTTTCGTTTTTAATTCCAATATTTAGAATTGAACATTCGCAGATTTCTAGGGATTTCTTTTTTTATTTGTAAAAGTCTTTTCTCTAAATTGTTTTTTTATTTATTTTGTTTTCATTTGAAGATTTATATGAAATAATCTTGTCAGTAATTAAAGGCTCATTCGGACCAAAGAGTCATGAATAGAAACACTCGATAGTGGATTGTCGACCTCGAAATTATTTTCCACTGTTTTAAAGATCCACTCGAATCTAGAATTCGAAAAATATTCCTTCGACATTGAAAACAAAGAGTAATTACTCATGCAATACAATGTTATATATTGAGAGCACAGTTTCTTTCTAAATCGATTCTTTCGCCGATTGTCAACGGTAAAAGATGACGTAACGAAACGACTAAGTTTTTCCGCGTCGGACCAAAGGTACAAGGACATAGTCTTGGTACCTCAAAAACCCGGAGAAAAAGGAGAGTAGAAAAGGAAGAAAAAAATTTCGTGACCTATTGCATCGTGCGCACCTTCCCCCAAAGTGCAAAACACCTTTATCCGCACATACACCAACGAGGCTTTCGAGTTATTGTTGACGCGGTCTTCTCGAGTAAAGTTCCGTAATGAAAACTCGTATTTTCAAGGTGCACGATGTATATATTGGTTCTATCGCCGTTCGGCTTCCCTCGTCCTCGCCCTTCACCTCAAAAGCATTTTTTTCCACGAGAAACTTCGAGGACGCTTTTGTAACCCTTGATAGAAATTGTGCAAAAAAACTGCGATATTCTCGGCCCCAAAGACGCGTACAATTTTTCTGACAAACTTCATCTCTGTTCGTTTTATAATTTATTACGACTCCTCTCTGTATGCGAAGTAGAAGTCAACGTTTCTTTAATTTATACATAAATATACATTAACGGTTACCGGTTTTGCTCACAAGTGACACTGTTACGAGCCTAAGCTCGAGTCAATATCGGCATTCGACTTATTGCCAAGTTCTCAAGTACGTGGGTTGACAAACATTCACTGGTACGGAATCCCTGCATTTATTATTATACCAGCTGCTATTTTAGAATTTTTATTGCTATTAGCGACAGTCTTAGTTTGGATTTTCTATTTACTGTTCGCTTCAACGAGCATTATAATATGAATAAAAAAATGGTCCATTGTATTTAAGTATTATATTGAACAATAAAATGAAAACATTTCAAGACTTGTGTCAGCAGATTGCAACAAGTTTATTTACACGATATTGATTGATGAGCAAAATGGGAAGTGATATCGAAAAATGACTGTAGCCACTTTCCCCACGAGTAACCGATCGTTCTACCGTTTAATGGTCACTGCTGGTACACACATAACATATAAAATATGATATAAAGGACATGACGCGCGGAACTATGTGGGTTGCGGTAGGTCCGGACAGACAGACAGTCGCTTGTTCGTTTTACGTAACCCACCACCGAGAAATCCAAGTTTTCTTAACCATTATATATATATCCGCTCAACATTATGCCAACGCCCGTTCGCGTACCGTGCGAATGTGTACGTAACATGTGTTCGAGCATACCTATGCTACTAAAGTATATTTATGTACACGGTGTTACATAGCTGGCACCTAAGATTTACAGGGAGAGTAGATCGATCAATTCTGAAGGGAACATTCTTTAGCCATCTTTTTCTATGATCCACCGTTTATGAGGTATTAAGGGATTAATAACAGTCAATCTGTTGCTCGGGTTAGAGACGAGTTAGCCAAGTGGGAGAAACGCCCCGCCCTTTTCAGCTTAAAAATATGCCTCAACACTTTTCTCTTGAGAATTTCGTGAATTATGTTCTACAACAGCGTAAAGGCACTAATTTTGAGACAACCTGTACCTCTACAAATCTTACAACGCGGATCTGTATTGCGCCAATAACTGGGCAAGGTAAAAAGCCCACATTCATCTTGTTATATATATATCTGACGTCGAGACTTGGTACTTTTCAACTAATCCCCAGGGCAAAATTATATCTACTGTCAAATAGGCTAGTCTAACAGATTCTTAAGAGCACTTGTTCGAGGTCAGTGGCAATATTTAAATGAGAAAAAAGCTTTTTGTACTCAAGTCTCTTTAATATTTCAAATAATGAAAACTTGACGAATAATTTCTGAAAAAATGCTTCGGAATGCTTCCTTTTTAATTTTTTTTCTTTTTAATTGTAAACAAAATTTCGATCCTTTATAAAAACGTGGTAATGTTTCGAATTTTCTTCAGAATTCTTTTTGCAATAAATATTTTCATCTCGTAACTTATCTCGATGGGCTCCATTATTTCTAATAATTTTTATGTATTATTACCTCTATCGTGGATCCAATGCATAAACTTGTTGACAATAAACTCCTTCCGCAAGTATATTTTCACGATTTTACTTAAATCGACCCAAAAATTATGGATAAAGCATGTTTTTGCTTCAACCGAGCCGCTGAAAAATCTTTGGCGCTCTGCCACTTGATGAATCGAACCGAATATTTGATAAGAAAAGCCATAAGTTGAAGTTAAATGAAAAGTACATATAACGATCGCGGAAATATTGAACGACGTGAAAAAGTTGAAACTGAAATGAAAAGACTTTGTAATTAAATTTTTTGTCATGCTCGTATCAATATTGTGAATCGTAAATCACTCGTTAATGTTTTTTATTTGTATTCATATTTCGTCAGTATTTCGTCGATGTTAAGAAATCGGTCGTACAAAATAAAAACAAAAAGAGCGCCGAGGTAAAGTCGACTATTCTAAATGGGAGAAGCAAGCCCAGATACGATAAATCACGTAATATATGTGTTTTAAATCGATACTTGCGCAATTTTCGGCACCGAACCAGAACCGTTTTTGCCACAGCTGTTCCTCCGCTACACTCTGTGCAATGGGATCATTTTATGCTTTAATTTCCACGGAGAGTTATGAATCTGGTCAAACCACATATTACACATAATACAAGGATAAATATGCATATATATATGGGAAACCAGGGTCATTCAGGGTACCCGAGCAGAGGGGTTGAGTGAAAAGTTTGGTAAAAAGAATTTTAAAATATTGTTTTGCCAGTCAGTGCAGTGTTGCCACTGAAACCGAAATTCGGTCAATTCCGAAATAGTTGATTGCGAAACAAACACCGACGACGAATGAATCACGAAGAAAAAACGAAATTTCATGAAAATATTGAACAAAAAATGCACCAGATTTTCCAATTACGAGTAAAAAGAACTGAACAAAGTTCATTTGTACCAATAAAAATACAATATTTCCTCAGGGATCTTACTTTACCTCGGTCTCCCCTATATATACCGATGAATGTTGAATAATGTATCAAGGTATCTGGATCCTGGTGTGCGTCACGATATCAAATAAAAAATCAATGTCCGTTACGGAATCTTTGGTCCAAAGCGTGAAAAAACAGATGTGATACACACACACACAGTGTGTACAGTGTGTGTGTGTGTGTGTGTGTGTGTGTGTGTGTGTGTGTGTGTGTGTGTGTGTGTGTGTGTGTGTG
>JABSMR010009272.1:0-11808 GCA_018902295.1 Dusona sp. PSUC_FEM 10030013 | reverse complement strand
GTGCTCTATGTTTTTCTATATTGTTCCTATAAATATTCCCCTTTGCTTAAGAAATTCTAAATAAAAAGGACAAAATTGAACGTAATTTTTAAATCAAGTTTCTGATCCCATTTTTTTTTATGTTAAACGGTAAAAATCGCTATTTTTGTCACTAACAAAGTAAAGATAATGAAGGACTGAAAAAATTGAATTTCCAAAATGAATAATAATAATTGCATAATAATTATTCATTTGAATTATTTTAATGTGAATAATTAGCAGCAATTGGAAGCGGCCATTTCTGCTATGTAGTTCAAGGACGAAGGTTCTCCCACCGAAAATATTTTATGCTCCGATGTATTTTCAAAACACATGTATATCTTCCCAAAAAATGTCGAATGAATAAACATATTTTTTGAAAATAGTTTACTTCTCGATACGAAATCATTTTGAATGTCGCCAAAATTCTCGATAAATCACTTACCCCTTTCATGCATGAAGTTTTTCTAACGTACAATTCACTTGAAACTTTGCATACATTTGTTTTTGGAGTCGCTGATTAGGAATCTGAACTAAAAAAATAAAAAAATCAGCGAAAATCTCCAGCGAGTACAATTGTTAGTTTGAATCTGGTACAGAAATTATGACATCTTCATTTTTTTCAACAAAAGATCCAAGACGGAAAATTTTGCAAAAATTCTGTAAAATTCTTTGGAGTATAATAAGTTTGTACAAAAATAGCCATTTCGATTTTCATAGTAGATTAGTGGAAAATGCATTTTTTCATGCAAAAGTATGAATATCGACTATTTGTTTATGTGGTATTTTTGCAATTAGCAAATAATTGCATTATTTTTTTTCACACTTATGAATAGTCTACAAACTATGTAGAAATAAAAACTCCGGTATTTGTTGTTGAAAAAGTAGATAGAAAAATAAAAAACATGTAAAAAAAAAGTGAGCTGCTGAGGACCCCAATATGAAGCAAAGGATGAACTGAATGAGAGCCTCGATTTTATTGTAAAAAATAAATTTTCATGATTCCACTTGTTCGTAATTATGGAAAGCATGTCTTTTTTTTCATGACTCGAACTTTGAACTTCGCACTTTGAATCTTTCACGGAAAATCTAAGGACTACAGTTGAGAGTCGTGTTTTACATTCGTTCGTAATAAAAGAAGAATCGAAGATAAAATCAACTGCGTCTGCAAAAAAAAAAAACATCGTCACAATATAAAATTAAAATAATCGACTTTTTCATTACTAAATGAATTTCAAAAGGGAAAAATATATCACTGCGACGATACAGAGTATTAAATATATTTTTCAAGCGTAACGAAAATCGCGACATTTATTGAAGTTTATTCCGCTTAAATATGAGACACAATTTACAATGATGAAAAGGAAAATTCGTAAAAAATTGGGACAAACTGTCAAGCATTTACTGCGAATAATGAAATAATGGAAATCGTTGAAGAAGATTGTAATAAAATGGCTGAATTTGGCGAGGAATGGGTACCAATGGGAAGGAATGTCTACCAATGCGTCGAGAGGTAGGTACAATAAAAGAGCAAAAAGTGGAACTGCATCGGTAGAATTTTTATGAATTCGTATACAGGACATTGGGGAAGCGCAAATAAAGACTGCAACACAATAATGTAGCATTGACAAAGAATTTATTGGTGTGACCTTGGTGGGTACGGAAGGCGCGAATACCCCCGAAGGTTCGAATCTCTGTTGAGAGCAAAAGACCTTCGTTGCCATATCGAGAAGCGCGTGGAGCCATTCGTGGTCTTTATACCCTCTTTCGTCGTGATAGGTGTCGTAAGGTATGCGTCGTCCTCGTGGACAGGATATAGCGAATGGGGAATGGAAGGGAGAAGAAAAAAAAACACAATGTTTTCACTCTCCCATTCTCTCCTGTTGCCCCTTCTTCTTCTCATCATGAAGATTCAAGAGAGCAAGGAAGATATGGAGGATGGTATTGAAAGAGACGAAGAGAGGAGGGGAGGAGGAAGGGCGAGAGAGAGAGAGAGAGAGAGGAGCGAGCTCACGGCGTCGAACATCGTGAGTGTGAAGGATAATTTATCGACTAATTAACGAGGATGTCCTTCATTACGAGTCGAGCAGAAGTCGCGTTCGCTCCTTTGCAGCTCTTTCTTTCATTCTTTCTTCCTCTCCCTCCATCTCCTTTTCTCCTTCTCTTTGCTTTTGGTTTCTCTACGACCTACGATGTATTTTCGAGTCTTTCTCTCTCATTCTTCATTTCACTCATGTTCCTCTTCTTGTTCCATCTCCGTCTTCCTCTTCCCTAGTTGTGTGTCTGTCGAGTCGACGCGCTTCGGGCACTGGCATTATTTTGGCGCCCGAATATTTACGACCTCACTATATTCCGGACTCTATCTCTCTTCTCGTCTCGTACACTGTCCAGTGAGAACGAGTGCGATACAAAAACCCTGGAAGATACGAGGCAGAGAGAGACCTCTGTTAGCTCGCTTGATACTGTTCAACGTCCGCTAGACCCCGCATAATGATGGGTCCCGATCTTACGGCGATTCAGGACCAACTCCCTGAAAAATTTACTTCCCAAAAGAGCGTCCCCCCATAAATACACGCGCATCGTCAAACATCTTGAATTTTAACAGCAATCAACGACTAGCTGATCTGTGACACGAGAGCTAACATCGTAGTCTTCACATCGCCCTCTCGATGCCCGATCAACCGGACCCCCAGCCTGTTACTGTTCCCCAGAGACAAAGAAACCGGACCATGAGATCTCTCGATCTTAAAGAGCCAAAACGTCATCCTGAATGAATCAGTCCAACGCTGGTGGTCGATTTTCGAATTGAGTACAGAATCATTGTAAATCACTCAGTAATCAAATACTTTTTATTAATGAAAAGTATTTAATCATCACTGCAATATGTGTCATTTTTCGTTATTATTTCCTTGAATAATTATTGAAATCATAACCCAAAGTTTAATTTGCTCAATCGTAAGTCATGTGATTCCGATCTCCTGGATACCTGACGACTTCCTAATAACTTATATTAAGTATCGACATTCCGAGTGACCCACGAAATATTTTTAATTGAGGTCATACATCGATTTATATCGTAATCCCACAAGGTCGTCGAGAGCCACTTGTTTCGAGTATCGATTGGATAAATTTTAAGCCTTTAATCGTGTGACGACGATCAACACACGAAAACCATTTTTTTTTCCCCTATTTTTTTCATTTTTTTTTATTTTCGTATGGAACCTTTTTCTAATTAAAAAAAATGTTATTACACTTATACCTACTGAATTTGATACAATATTTTCATTGTTTTACTCATTTTCAATTTCTGATCAGCTAAATCTTGACATTTAATATAAATGATATATGAAGTCTATAATGAATCTTCAATGAAGTGTTACTGAAGTCGAAAAACCATTGGATCTACACCGATTGCTTACTCATTATTTTCGATTGTCAAAAAAGCAATAATACTGAAGTGCTAAACTGACCAGTCGTTCTGAAAAAGTTGGCCTCGTGAGTACCTACGCTGCAGTGGCAATAGGTAACTGTATGCCGGTATCTCCGGCTACAGCTTGTGCTTCTGGTGCTGCTGGCTGGTACCCGCTTAATGAAGATATAACGAGAGGGTTGCTGCAGGGCTTGGCGCGTCGCGTCGACACACCGACAGCCTCGTTTCATTCCCCGACGTTTGTACCATCTATATTCCGTCCTTTTCCCATCCCTGTTGGTCGAAATATCCACGTCTCTCTTTCCTTTTCGCTCTCTTTCACTCTCCCCATCTGCCTCTTACCTTCGTCTTTGTCTTCTTCTCCTTTCATCTTCCACTCACTCAGTCTTCTCCTTGGCGCCCTTTCTCAGTCACTCCTGCACTTTTCATCGGAGATTCTGTTCATCGCCCTGGCGCCTGTGGTGTCGAGTCCCAAGGGTCCCTAGGTTCCGTTTGCATTACACCCGAACCCTAAACCCCCAGTGACATCTTTCGACGAACTAAACTATGACATTGACGACATCGAAAAGACACGTGATGAAAGTGAGATTGAGCACTTTTGACGTTGAATCACTGACTGTATTAAGTCGAGATAACAGGCAAACGGAGGGAGGCCTAAAACTTAGGTTGTCAAATGCTATACTTCTATATGAAGAGTCCGATCCAATTTTATTTCGTGCTATCATAATAACAGACGTAAGAATAAATGAGATTAGTCACACTTTCTGACACTTGAAATTACTTTATTTACAATAGAACGCCATTGCAACAGTAAAAGAAGAGAATGATGTTCTTGGAATGCGTTCTTGCCAAACAAATTATTAAAACAAATCCAATTGATCGATTTTGTTGCTTTTCTAATAAAAATGCAGTGACAAAAAAAAATAAGTACTTGTGCATATGCAACGTAGAAATAGAAATTCCTAAACTAATGCAATAAAAGAAAGTGCAAGGTGAACTTGAACAATTTCGAGAGAACGATTTCACCGCAATGACGTTAGAAATGTAAACGATGAAATGAACGGGGTTACCTGATGACAACAAACAATACACGTAAGACAAAAGACTCAGCATCGAGGGATGCAGAATTTTAGTGCAGCTCGAAATTCTGCGGATTTCATTTCCCCAATTACACCGGGATATTTGTCCCAGAAGAGCGAGAAAATCGAGACAGGGATGTACTGAGAAACAGAGAGAGAGAAAAAGAGAGAGAAAGGGGGTCAGAAGACCGGAGAGATGGCAGACGCGCCCGCTGCGGTACCGTAAATACCAACCGCAAGACAGGAACCGAGGGTGCGAGAGTTAACCACAAGCGGGCTTGATACGCGCGTTCGTTGTCCGTGGTTTGTACGTATGCATTACCGGGTTCAGAAGAGTATGCCGAAAAGCCTCGACATTACAAGAGTTTTAGCAATGGAGTTGCGTCAGGACTATTGCTACTCATACTCTTTGCTGTTTCCTAGTTAGAACGGAACTTAAGAATTTCGAGCAAAAGATTCTCTTTTTGTTAGCTAAATTTCGTTTTAACCGACGCTGCTGACTTCTAGAAAAACTGCCCCATAAAGAAAACCAACCTGAATGGGTCTACGACCCGTATACGTTGCAGCTAATAACTGAATTTCATCAAACTTGCCGTTTTGATGTGAGGTATCACGTTCTTACGATCTATCAGTCTCGCGGTCGGTAAAAATCCTGCTACACTCTTCACTCCGATACGGTTGAATTTTAGAGAAAAATAACAGTTCCACGTTGTGCTTCTTTCATCAGAGAATAGATTGTAACTTTTCTTTTTCTCGAAATATCAAGCATCGCCGAGAAAATGTAAATCTGTCGGTTATAAATTTCGAAACTCAACAACAACGAAATCACTACGAGAAAAACATCTTGCTACTCAATCAGAAATTCGTATAAATTTAATGATAAAATTGAGAGTCAAATAAAACTTTCATTATAAATTAATCTTGCTTCACAATTTAGGTAAAAAAAAACTATATCCGTTAAAAATACAGTAGTAAAATTTATAGGTACTCGGAAAATACAAATTGAATATCGTATATTGTGGAAGAAAAAATAAATAATTACACCATTTAAACATTTCATCACGATTCGTAACATTTTTACGTTAGTAATGCAGCTGGCATATTTTAAGAGCACAAACCCGATGAGTTTTGTTCCCGGATATTCGAAGTCTGATAAAGTCGACAGAAAAACGAGGTGCGTGCCTCGCGTGTCGACAAATACACACGTAGTGATCGGATAAGCCCACCGTGATGTCACGCAGTGAAAAGTCAGCGGGTGTCAAAGTAGAACACCCGCACCCCCCACAGACTACTCGCTGTCTTTCACGCTGGACCATTAAGTACCCGAAAAAAGTATCGTTCGCTCGCTCGTTTCACGATCTGGTTCGGGCGGTGTCTTCATTATTGGAGACTTGGTTATTTATATCGTTCTCTGTGCTGGACATATCGCTAGCAATGTATGTCATTTGCAAACTATTTTTGCCACAAAAATATTTCTGTATTTCCATAAATATTCTAGATGGTAGATGGTCAGTTGGTACTTAATCTGCCACGATTTTCTCGCATTTCAATTTTATACTTCTTAATAACCAATGGCATCCTAAATATATAAACCCCCTCGGAATTAATGATTTTTTCTGATGCAGATGACGAAAAATTCATTCTTAATACTCAAATACCTTGCCCGATTTGATTGTGATGACAAATTTAGAACTGCGGCCGGAAATCTTTGTTGCTAATTAGGAAACATCGGTATCGTAGCTGTGGATATTATAATTGTTGCTGAATTTTTTCAAGAAATAAAAATACTGTCCATATCCATTATTGAAATGTCAAGATCGTATTTATGGAATGGTAAGAATTGTCAATAAAGATTAATACTAATGAAAGACGTCATAATACAATTTGATTATCACAAATTGGGTCTGCCATGATTAATTACGAATAAAAACTAACTTGCCAAATGCAGTCGCAATATATCGCAGGTTGCTATGGCATTAACTGTGTGTAGAGTGTCAAGCACCTGCAACTCAATAAAGGAGGTCACGAGTCCGAGAATCTATTATACATACGAGCACCTTGCTTATGCTGATTCGCTTCCGAGCATGACGATCGAGCAATCGTATAATATCTTACGTACGCTAGTTGGCAAACGATCTTATTCTCAATAACACCAACAAGTTTCACTTCCTTCCCATAAATCTACGCAACCCGTTCATTTCGAATATTGCAGGCACGACGTCGTTACAGTACATCTTATTCCGTGATCTTCCCCGGGTCTTATAAAATATTGTAGTGGCGTACCGAAGCGAGTCGCTCAATTTCAATTAGCAACATTATTGTATTTCATTAACATATTTTTTTTATTCTCCTTAAGTGAAAAACTGTTGGCCCTAAGGAGGTAAAAATAATTATGCAAAGGTCCAATAAATTATGATGTCATATAATTCTTATATTTCTACGTCACAACTGTTTCTGAAATAACCCTAGACCTCTACAATTTATTCTTCCAAACGACAAGCCTACAACGGGGTTGAAAATGACCCCAATCTTTTCTTTAATTTTAAATTGAAATTTAATTTCAAATTTTAGAATAAAATGTTCTTCGTATGCAATGATAAAGTTTAATTGTAAACCATTCGCTTCGTTTTTTTTTTATAACAAAGCGACTGGTGTATGATAAAGACGCATTGGGTCAACATTTAATGATGAAAACTCTATAAAACGAAAAAAAGTTTCGCAAAAATGTAAATAGAAGTTTTTTACTGAAACAATTACGGTCGTTTTCGGGTCAATTGTAGGGGTGTAGGGTTAAAAAGTAAAATTGAAAACGTGAACGTAACTTTTGTTTCTCCAAAGTCAATTTTTGTGATATAGGATTTCATTGTTTTCTTTTTTTCAATAAATAATTAATCTGCACTATGAACTCACTTTTCTATATCGAGAAAAAAAAGGTTACTACGAAAAAGCGAATCGGCGGTAAATCTTCGAGGAAACAAAAACATTAATATTTAATTTGCAGTAAAACGGTGAGTCCGACTCCGATGTTTCATTTGGTTCGTATAAATCGGAACAACCCTCTTTCAACGAATAATACAAGAACGAGGTAATATCATACGGCATGAAAAGAAAGAATAAAAGAATGAAAAAAGAATCGGCAACAAGACGAAAGGAAGAAACCTCGTTCACCCTCATTGCTTCGCGGAGCTCGTTCTTAGCACAGAGCAGAGCCAGAAACTCGACGGAGCTTCGAGCTGGTTCTCCGCTTTCTTGCCAATTAATTTTGGTGTATCCATATCCCGAAGGAAACGTTATCTCAAGCGAATAGTATAATACAAGCCAAGAAAGATAGTGATAAAGAAATAGCGCGAAAGGGTAGGAGAAGTGGAAGGGGAAGGAGTGAGAATGAGAGAATTCTGGCGCAGAGACTATGGCAAAAGGGAATATAGTGTGAACTGAGATGAAGTGAGAGTGAGAGAAAGAGAGGAAAGAGAGAGAAAGAAGAGGGAGGAGAAGAGTGTGTATATAGAAATGAGGAGGGAGAAGAGGTTGGTTTGGCGGGCCAAGGGGCCACGGGGATTGATGGCCAGCACCTTTAATGCCGTTTGTATGTAGCGGCGCGCGTAAGCGCCTCGCCTTACAGTAATTAGCTCAACAAACGCGCCACCCTGTCCCATCAATTGCTACCCTACGCTTTCTCACTCGTCCCAGTCGTTCGCTCTCACGTCCTCGGCTGATCTCTATCCTCCTTCTTCCTTCCTCGTTCTCTCCTCTCTCGTATCCTGAATTAAACATTCGATGCCTCCTGTCTCCCGCGGCATGCACATTGCCGGAATGTAAATATATAAATACACTTACAGAACGAAAACCAGAATATAAGCGGGGGAGATTCTGTATGAGAGACTTTACCCTTTTTGTGTGTAAATGTCTATACCTTGTGTGGCTATTATTATTTTAGAGTACAGTTGAACACCTCGATAGCTCTTGTTTCTTGAGTAACTTTTTCCCTCTACCCTCATCGCCATAAAAACCCGCCCCATACGAGTTTTCCGTCTGGGTTCTGTCGCAGTTTCGATCTTGTAGGCACTTCACCACAAATCGCTCAAAGGCTAATGAAATGTCCAATGCGACAAATTGGAGCACTTAGGATCACCAAGATTTGTACCCATTTAATCACGGATGGCTGTAAAATAAATGAATTTACCGTGGATTACTCTGCTAGAGTGAGGTTTCCGAACTATTTGGAGGATCTTGACGAATTCATCCATGTGATATGCCATTAGGCTTATCGATTAGATAGGACTAATTCAACGTGAAGTAACGAGGCTTAATTTTGAGAGAAGTTGCAAGATCTTAAAGCAACCATAACGGAACTAAACACTCGGTATAGGTAATCAAATAAACGCAATCATTATTATGAAACTTACTAAATAAGCTCAATGAGCCTAATTAATAAGATCTTATAACAATCTGGTAGTTCCGACGTGTAATACGTCCTGCTTGTTGTGAAAGATCAATCTTGGACTGAATAGTTAATAAGAAATACCAATGTTTCCTGTCCTGAATAACGGCAACAATACACAATGGTGACTATGTGCGCTTCCTCCAACTGACTTTAGTTTTAACGTGATTAGAAAGCGATAAAGATTGGCTGATATTCGACCCTCCGCTCTAGTGAAATTCTCCTCTCGCATACTTCAACATAATGTTTTTTTCTATTTGAAATTCGTACGAAATCATGTTCATGACAAGAGTCCTTCATTCCGTTTCCAGTTAAGCCCCAATCAGTAATCAGTAACAACAGGAGGCTAATCTTAACTGATTAAATACAGACTGAAAATAATCAACGATCGACAGATTGGAGTTATCAAATTGATGACTCATAAGAAGAGTGCTATGGATACTAAATGAACGAATAAACTAATCCATGGAAAAAAGACCATCAATGGAATCTATTCGATCTATATCTCTATAAAAATTCGTCATTTGGTGCTAATACGTTTCGAAAATATTTTAGATTTCAACCATTATTCGTTTAGTATAAATGATTACAACAAGTCCTAATTTCAATCAGATTTGATGGATTTCATGGTCATACAATCGCAGCAAACAAATTTTTATTCCATCACATAGATATCAAAAAGTGAAGCTATACATCCGAAAGGCTCTAAAATATTTGGCCGAACGTATGTTTGAAACGTTTTCAATTGCATTGTGCTTACTAATTATGTCAATTCTATCGGTCAAATACGTCATTGGTAAAAACTATTGAAACGTTCCACTGTAGATCGAAGCCGGACGTTGGAGGGTCCCGGATTATAGCAGATTTCCTACAGTCTCTGAAGTAGATGCTGTGTATATGGGGAATAAAAACATATGTGTGTATGGATGTAGGAATAAGGTGCGAACGTGGATACTGCCGCATTGCCACTAGGTGGAAGAACACGAGCGCAAATATTATAATACGTTCGCAGGCTTTGTTGTTCCTTTTCCCTTCTCCACAGTATTCTTACGGCGTACGTAGGGTTTAGTGTGCCCAAGCAAAAGTATGTGTTATTTCACAAGAGTTAAATAACGTTGAGACCTGTATGGAACGTCGAGGATCGCATGCTTATACACATATTGTCGACGCGTTATGTCTGCGATGCGAGTGGTGGTAGATGCTTTTTTTTTTATCTTATCCATCGCTTAATTTACTTTCGTCCTTTTTCCCATTTGTTCTCGTTTCTAGCTAGAGGGCAAGTAAGCGCAATGGCTTCGCACAATTGCCAACATCGAAAAGCGAATTTCTCGGTCCCTGCAAAGTCACGTTTTTTTTTCACTTTCATGTATACTTTCCAACTCGTTTTCACTACTCGCCAGATTCTTTCACCGCACCCTTCTGTTTTCCACTGGATTCTCCCAGTTGACAATTATCCTTCCTGCATTAGCGTCAGTTATTCCGCTCTTTTAGGTTTCCTATTTCCACGCTTTTAAGTTCCCTATGCATTTTCTTCCGTCCCCGTCACACCAATGAAAAATATGGTAGGTTTAGAGTTCTTATCAGCGGATACGATTACCCGTAAGGTGGATAATTGAAAGTTACACTTCTACGAACAAAAAGACTCCAGCATATTTTCACACAATCTTCACAATCTTTCCAAAAATGATAATTATACCCAGCACGAAAAATAATCAAAGGCAATAATCGAGACATCGTCCTCCTACGTGTAATTTCGACCTTAAAAAAAAAATTCATCATGGACTAACCTAAAATTGACCGTAATAATTCAGAATGTCAAAAAATTCTATTCGATCTCAGGAAGACCCGTCGAATCTTGACAAAGATTCCTGAATAAAGGCCTTCGGAGAATAGTAACTTTGTGACTCAAGATTTCTCCGAGCAGGATGTCGATTGGTTCAATCAAGTATTCGTTTATCGTGAAAGCTTTCACCAAATTGGAATGACTGGATGTCGAATACGTCGGAGTTGAGACGATTAAGAAGCATTTGTTAATCAGTTCCAGAGATTATTGCACTCGAAGGAATATGCAGCGAGTGAGTAAGCTCTTCCCTGAGTGCGTGCTCGCTCGGGGCGTGGACACGTGAAAGAGCGTGCCAGCACGTATTATATCCTGGCTGTCGACCACACCAATGACGGTCTTTCTCTCTCCCGATCTTACTTCCTCTCGTGGTGGCACTGATATGGTCTCCATACGATTCAGACGAGACTCTTTCTCATATATGCTCTCGTGTCCACTACTGTACGAACGAAGCATATTGCGTTTCCTCATATTTACGATTGAAACAAATCAAACGTTATCAAGCATTCCAGGACGGCGATAAAGAACACAGGGGGACGCCTTGGTATTCGCGAGATTCCCCGTGGTGGACGTCATCATTGGGAAATCTTCTCTTAACGCTCTTCTCCTTTCTCTCGATCCTTCTTTCCGTTATATTATTCTCACCCCGTCGAGTCGAGAGAGAATACATGCTGTGCGGAGAATAAGAATCGCTTCGAGACTCGTGACGATTTCCACTCAGAATGCGATCTTCCCTTGATCAGCGGAAACGCCAAAAATTCTTTTACCATAACGAACATATCAATTATGAAATATTTCATTAGCATATCATTTAATAAACGTATAGATATAGAAATTATCCCTGTTCCGGTTTCTATTCAATTTTTCATGCAATTATTCTTAATTTAATGTTTAGAATAATGTGGAAATATTATAACGTTGTTGAAGGATACTTTTGACGTCCGATTCCAGCCAGACATCCTAAATGTTGATTTTTCATTATAACAATGGCGAAAAGGTA